>JANSLP010000073.1:0-128653 GCA_029298735.1 Ophiostoma sp. CBS 140.51 | reverse complement strand
TCGGTGGCCCAAACGGTGTCCGGCCCAAATGGTGTCCAGCACCAACTTGTTGGTGCGAGTTTTTCGAGTGACCATAAAAAGTGGGGCGTGGCACGAGTAGCGGGCGCGGGCGCGGTTTCTTTTTCTGTCTCTCGTTGTGAATCGTTCTGACCCGTCCTTACCGTTCTTACCTTGGCGAAACGTGGGACTTGCCTGTTTGGGGTGTTATCTTTGAGACTTTTGCGAACGAGGCACTTGGTGGCGCTTTCCTCTCTCTTTTACTCTCACTTTACGGGGCTCTCTGCGTCACTCGCACCTTCCTCGAGTCGTTCAAGACCGTTGAGAAGAGGCGTTCAGACCGTTTGAGTCTATTTTTCTTCTTATTTTTCTGCGCTTTCTTTTCTTTTTGTGTCTCGTTTAGTGTGTCGCCATGGCCATGTGTTTCACGCTTTTGCTTCTTTTGAGTGTGCTTCCTTTTTCCTTCGTCTCTTCACCGTTCGTGTTATTCTTGTTGTTGCCACTTGCCTTCATATTTAGTTTTATATCACGACATCATAAATTCTCGGCGCTCATAGAGGCCGTGCCCTTTTTGGGCTGCATATACACTAAATTGCAAATTTTTTTTCAATTACGGCGTGGCCGCGGAACTGTGGCCGGCCCAGATAATTGAGTGCAAAATGTCTGAGAGGCAACATAGACAAGGTGGTAGCGAGAGGCAAAGAAGGACGCAAAGACAAAAGACGACGGCGGAGTGCAACGTCGGAAAGGGAGCAGAAAGGAACAGAAGGCACAGAACGCGGGAGGAAGAAGTAAGAAGGACGAGAAAGCTCAAGTCCTTCTTTTCGGTGTGTCAGTGCGGCAAGAAATCCCTCTCCTAAAAGTCTCGGGGTGTCGATGCTTCCCAACCATTCGGCCTGTTTCGCTTCCTTCCTTCTTGATCGTCTTTTGTCCTGAGTAGATTGCAACATATCTTACATAAAGTAAGAGGCACGACTGTGCGTTTTGTTTTCCTTGCACTGATCGGAGCATCTTGCACATTTCGTGCAGACAGAAAATATATTACCTCGTCCCGGGGAAAGAACACGGCCCCTGAGAATAAATGAAAAGTGTGCCATCAGAGCTTCCGGCGCACAGGGTGCTTGTGCGGCGCGATCGCAATATCGCGAGAACCACAGTAGCCTTCTTGGAATGCAACCAACAAGACGCGTTGCGCAGCCACTTGGCAGATTTCGGCTCTTCTTTTTATCTGCTGTGCCTGCTGTGCCCTTGTCCTCACACCTTGTCCTATCGCCAGCCTTCCATTGATTTTTCTGGAACGGCCGCCCGCGTTCGAGCCCGTCAGCAAGAAGCGAAATTAGACATGCACGATATCTGTGGTGCTGAGCCTATCTGTCTTGTCTCCCTTCACTTTCACTTCATAGAGCTGTTGCCAAGGCGCCGTTGGGGTCTTTGATAGTTGCATAAGAAGAGGCAATAGGCACTTGCAGACTTCAAATCTCCCATTTGCATCTTCCCGCGTGGCATGGCTGGCATGGCTTTTCATCTTGTCAGGACACTGCCGTTGACCTTGCCAGGAATACCTTGTTCACGAACCCTGCACGATCGACATTTTTTCCAGGCAAGATATCAATTGCGGCTCCTCCGGCGTATTCTCCAAAATATTGCTCTCCTTGACAGTGCATTGCCGATCGCACTCTGTTGTTGCCTCGTTTTTTCCCCATCATCGTAGTTTTTAATAACTTCATCTTCATCTGCTGTCCACGGTCGAGATTTTGTCTGCCGCCCGCCTGCCGTCCGCTCCCATATCTTGGGCGAGAGTGGATGGGGGTCCAGCAATGTGAAACACAGCCCGTATTTTTGGTTGACGTACGTCGTGGTCGACGACGCCGAAACAGACCCAGAGTATCCAAAATATCTCGTCTCCTCGTAACTTGACGTCGCATTGATACCGAACAGTATTTCGAACATCCCTTCTCGTCCTGGAAGGTGTCGTTCACAATCCCTCAACGTTGTCGTTGTGAATGCTCCCTCACAGTTGCTCTTTCTTAAAGAAACGTTGTCAACGTTCTTGGTGCCAAATGGTGCCAGTTTGATACCAATACGCGCAAAGTTAGGAAATGATTTTCACTACTCATTTTCCTTCACCCTCATTCTGCTGGGTTGAACTGGGCTGTCTGGGTGGAAATACCACTGTACAAAGTCACTTTACTTTCCACCTCACTTCCACCAATATCACTGATGTTGCACTCTTTTCTCGAGAATGCATGTCAGCCTGCATAAACACCGGCCGATGTCTCCCACCCCTATTCTGTCCCGCGGAAGAGACTGTCTCTCTCACCAAGTCGAGTTTTTGTCTGCAATCTGCTGATGAAGCGTCCGGGGGCTGGCTGACAGAGAAGAGTCTCCATCAAACCAGCGGGCAAGTGCTGAGCGAAAAAGAGCGGGACGTCACCCTCTTTTCTGGGATGTTCTTCTTGGTCACATCTGCAGTGGTCGTCTGGAAGAGATGGGACGGCCTCTTTTTTTTTTTTTTTTTTTTGTGAGAGCGAGAGCACACGAGCAGTCTGCACCACGCTGGAGTACACTGCACGACTGCAAAGAACAGTTCCTGCACGAAACCAAGGCCGTACCTTGCGCTAAATTCTCACAGGTACGACGTCGAAAAGAAAAGGAGTGGGGACTTGACGAAGGAGCGTGCTTGAAAGAAGCACCATCCGTCACAGTGCCTGCAGCGGTTGTGACCAGTTCTGACCAGTTGAAGACAAGCCAATCGTGCGTCTGAATTGGTTCTTGGGAGCGCACCAAAACACTACTTTTGTCGCAAAGGAACAGCCTCTCACGCACACAGTCACGATTTTGAAGTGTGCTCTCCCAGCCTCCCGCCACATCTTCAACACAATCAACCCCGGCAGCGTCATCTCAGTGGCTGGCCCACGAGGGTGCCACCACCTCTTCCAAACGCCTTGTAACGCCCACCAGCGCTCCCAACTGCCTACGGAGCAGAAGGTGCACCAGTCATGTCATTGGACAGGGGTCTTAAGAAAGCCTGCAAGCCTTTTCAACGGGAAGGAAAAAGAAAAGCCTGGACGCCACCGGTTTTCCCGTGATTCCATTTCACAACAGAGAAGGACCCTTTCAGGGGCGCTCGTCAGAGGCGTCGTCAAAAATGTCGTAAAATGTCGTACTGTATCAGCCACTCGAACTTAGACCATGAACTCCGTCCAGACGGTAAACGGCTAAAAAGCGTGTGGCGTGCGGCGCACGCGACGGCTTTGCACGCCTCACACGCTTTCGCAAGCAAAGGGCTGCCAAGAAGGCCCAGGCCACAACGCCCATGGACGGGTAAACAGCGACCAGGGGTGAACCTTGCCTGTCGAGGACGTGAGGGAGAAGAGGGAGAGAAAGATGCAAGGTTCAGCCACGAGGGAAGACAAAGGGAAAGTGCCTTCTTTCTTTTCTTTTCGACTTTTGCCTTTCGTCAACAACTCGTCAACAATTGAACGCCCAGCCCAGCGCCCAAGACCCGTTAACGCGTGGTTCAGGCGAGGGAGAACAGGGGGAGGGAACCAAGACGACGACTGCACAGCTCGTAAGCTCATGAAGCTCGTAAGCCTCATTCATGCGTTATCAACCGTCACTCTCCAGTCTGAAGATATGAGAACAAAATAATCCAGGTTTTCCCTTTCAGTGAGTGCGTGTCCTTGTGGCGCAAGAGTTTATGCCGTGCACGCGTCCACGCGTATTTTCTCAATTTTCTCAGTGTCCTCTTGTGTCGTCGGCCTTCGGCCTCTTCTCTTCCCCTTTCTGGGCCCAATGCCCGTGCTCGTGCAGGAACACCGGCCGGTGTGGTATGTCTGCATGTCCTATGTCTGCAGTGCAACACAACACAGCCCTTTTTTGGTGGGTGGATACTTCCAATTCATTCGTCGTAAAGTGGTTAGCATTGATGAAGACTGCACTTGCAGCACTAACAGCACTTGCAGAAGGACACTTGCTTCAGAAGACGCAAATGCAAATGCAGATGCGACATAGGATGCATCAAGAAGTCGCTGTTTTTGTTGCTGGCCGAGCTTGCTTGTGATAGTTCTTTGTTTCCCCCACGAATTGGGCACACCTTTTTCAACGGCTACCCGAAAATTCTGGGGAAAGTAGATTGATTAGTAGGCAAAAAAAAAAGAAATCAATCAAAAAACAAGGAAGAAGGAAGCAGATGAACGAAACGAACGAAAATAAAAAGCAGCCTAACGAGCCTAGAATCAATAAGTCAATAAAAAACCTTGCTGTTCCTTGACAAAAGTCCGGGGAAAAGAGGAGACCAAATGAGGCGGAGAAGGGGAATGGGCAGGTGTGGGAAGAAATTGGTGGAAAAGAGATGAACTGTCACAAGCAAAAAACCGTGCAGCAAAAGGCGAGGCTTCCCGACAAATGACTCGATGGAGTTTGGCGGCGGCGACCAACACCGTAGGCCCGGAGAAAACGGCTGCAGATACATTACTTGTACTCCATAAGTTCACATGAAAGGCAGAACGGCCGACGAACATTTTGAAAAGAAAACAACCCCTGCTCTTCCTCTGCTCGTCTCTGCCTTACGATCCCAATGCTTTGGGCACCTGGGGCACCTGCCATGCGATAAATCATGGGGAAGCGAGCGAAGAAGAAGGGAGAGGCCCATTCCGTCGTTGCTTTCCGTCCTCAGTAGTCTGCCTTTGTTCTGCATGACAGGTGGAGGCGGGGAAAGGAAGCATTGTCGACGATGTTGGGACGTCTGGGGTTTCTGTTTCTTTGGGTCGACAGGTTGACAACGTAATAATTGACGACGCACTTCGGTTTCGGTAATCTGAGAACAACAGGAAGAGACGACAGAAAATGCGACTGCATATTCGACGATCACGAGGTGTTCCGTCGTGCATTCGGAAACAAAGCATCTTTTAAAACCTCACTGTGTCGGTTACGAGTTTTTGTGGTTGTTCTTTCCTGTGCGTCTCCCTTTCGTCACAACATCCATCCCTTGTTGCTGGTTTTCGTTTGTTCGTCAACACACCATTCCCGTCTCCAACACACAAGCTCGCAAACTTCTGCCACACTTCTTTTTCACACCACACCGCTCCACCGCTTGGTCGGCATCGGCATAGGCATAGTGTGCTTTTCTCTTCGGGAGGATTTTCAAAACACATTGAACAAAGGGAGCACGAGCAAAAAAGCAGCATGAGTGAGCACGAGCAATCCATATGCATATCTGTCCGCATAAACAAGTGTGAGTGGTGGTGTGCAGTCCTGCAGTGTGCATCTTGCATCTACCTTCCCAGCCACCAGCAGTCGTCGTGCTTTGCACATCTTGTGTAAAAACCGGGAAAAGTGAAAGTCAGCACAGACGCAAGATAACACAGACGACACCATTTTGCACTCTGTCCACAGGAGAGTGAAGACCGGGTAGGTGGAGGTGGACAATGCGTTGTAAACTGCCGGGACGATCCCGCGAGGATGTTTTTTGTCGAGTGTGTTCTGTCTTTTGGCTGCCTTTTAGATTTGAGTTTTCTGACGACACTCTTGTCTCTCATGTCTCGCCTTGCCCTTTGCTGGCCCTTGGTTTCTATCTTCTCAGCTTGGCAATGCCAACGTTCCGTCTGTCAATTGCCCGTTTTGTCTTGACTTTTGTCTGCGTGTCTCTTGTTGTCTTTGCTTTCTTTGCTCGTTTATCGAGCATTAGTTCGTGGTTTATCGGGTCTTGTCTCAGAACGAAGAACAGCACAACAGAGAAGGCCTTCTCTAGATTTCCGAGGGTGGTTTGTTTGTGTCTGTTTTGTGACGGACAAATGCCGTGTGCCGCCTGCCGTCTGTCGTCTGCCGTACAATGTCTGAGAACAAGGGACTTTTCCACTGGATGTCAAGTCCTTTGGAATCCAAAGAGTGGCCGTTGAGCCACTGGGAACCATTGGACAAAGGTGAGACATAAGCGGCTGGGACAGCTGGATACGTTCCCTGGTTCCCTGACCGGTGTTGATCCAGGGAGAGAAGTGTGTTAGATACAGTGGAGAATGTGGTTGATTTTTAGGGCTTTCCGGTGAATCAAAGAGGAAGTTTAACAGACTTTAGGTGTGTTCGGGTGATGTTCAGGGAGACTCAGAAGGTCTTAGAGGATCGAAGGGGGACGTTGGGATGGAACTTTTAGAGGCCGATCCAGGGAGTTTGAGACCGTTTACTTGCTGACCCTGAAAGAAAAGACCAAAAGAAAGACCTGCCAGACAGTTGCATGGCGGCACACAGAACCGCGGACGGCAGTGGACGGCAAGGGCAGAAGGACGCAAGACAGAGCTAAAAGAAAACGCCCAGCTTCGACAAGGATTGCGCCAGTTGGTCATCACGGCACATCACTTTGACGTCTCTCCAACGGATGCTCGTTTGTGCGCCAGAACAGCGCCAGAACAACAGACAATGTACCAGAACAGGTAAAAACTTGCGCCAGAAACTCCGCCATAAGGGCTCCGCCAACGGCCAAAGAAACCGGAGGAGACCCAGATAAACAAAAAGGGCCCAGAAACCCAAGTGCGACGATGCCTTTTCAACAAACTTGCGACTGCGACAGTTTCTCCGTCCGGGTTGTCGATCGCTGGGTCTCGAAGGGACCCGTCAGCACGAACCGGGTCAAAGTGTCCAGAGTAGCGTTGATAGTCAGCTTGTTGAGGTAAATGCGAGGTCAACGTTGCGCCTTTTGTCGATGCCGATGTCGTCGTCGATATTCGATTCTGTCCTGTCAACTCACCAGGGAGAAGGGTTAGACAGTCTCAACTGAGCTCACGATATCTCTTCTGCTCGGCACAGATATCACAAGCAAAATATGTTTGTCCTCCGCGTATTCTTTACTTTCGATGGTCTTGAACCAAGTTGATGTGCAAGTCGAAAAACTGCCCAATCGCGCTTCAGCACTTTCAACACTATCGACAAAACAGGAAAGGGGTAGACGTGCAAAATCGACCGGGCGGTGGAGCGAGCCGGGGGCTGCAAGGAGAAGGGGCGATACTGGCAAGAAAGGAAGAAAGTGAAGTAAGAGACGGACAGAAAACGAAGAAGAAACACTCTTAACGGTGATATGGTGTCCGCCGTTTAGAGCGCCACCAACCCCTTGTCTTGTGTTTGTGTCGCCTTCTCTCCTTCCCTGTCTGTCTCTGTGTATCTCTGTATCTCTATCGCTCTTGCTGTCGCAACTGCAAATGCCCTCGATGCCTTCCTCTTTGGCTCGAGGGCTCTTTCCTCTTTCTCTTGTCTCTTTCCCCTCGGACCCACTTCCCAGAACAGCCCTGGTCCACTCCCACCTTGCACCCTTGGTCTTTCCCTCTTCTCTGCATTCTGTGCCTTCTCCTGCGTCTTCTCCTGCCTCACTCCTTCCCTTCTTTTTGTAGACTCCTCCCGTTCTGACTGGTCAAGACTCCAAATCGGGACCTGCCTGGGCGTCCTGGGGCTTGGAGCTGACTGCCCCAATCAGCGCGCCGAGGTACGCCATCCACTCCCCGTTCTCACGTACTTTTCATACCAGGGGAAACCTCCCCGGTGGCGAGAGAGGCACAGGGCCCTGCCTTCCCTGCCGGGGACTTGGCCACCATTTGTCGGTAATCCGGTCTCTGTCGTGCCTGCCTGCAAGTCGAAGGCCCTGTCGAGCTGTGCAGCGACTGTAGCGTATCATCGTAGAATTGTGCAGGAGGCAAAAAGTCGCTCCTGCCTTTTGCCTCTCACACGCTCTTTCCCAGGAAGACTGCGATAGGTCCAGGCTGGTCCCAGGCTCGCGGTCGCCTTCCCGCCTGGCCCCTATTCAATTTTTTTCGTCTCCCTCCGTTCTTCCGTTTCTTTCTGTTGCGTCGCCTCCAATTTCTGCCACCAAGAAAAACACAACCACTCACAACGACGATCGACACCCCAGGCATTGTGCGTGAACCTGTGCGCGCTCCTCGCGCTCCTCTCTGCGCGTATATTCCGACCTATGACCTATCTGAGCGTAACTGCTTCTGCGATATACGATATTTACGACGATTGCAAGTGCCCTCACCTGCCCACTAATATGGCGCTCTTCTCTCCACGGACGGCAAAAGTGACGGAATCCCTCTCCCCTTTCATCACAGCAGCCCGCCTCTGTCTCCCCTGGCTCCTCTTTCACTGACTTACTTTGACTCTTGCGGAATGCCTATCAATTTTGCGCCAGCAGCAGCGCCCAAGCTCTGAGAGTTTCTCAAGTTTTCAGAGAGAAGTGGATGAGCAGATGGAGAAAATAGCATCCAGGGGCCAGGGGTAACAAACTAAACAGGACTCCGATGCTAACGAGAGGGCACTAACAACAAGACCACGGAGACCAGTGACACTGGTGCGAGGGGCCAGAGAGCTTTTTTGCCCGTTATTTTCGCCCATCAATGAGCAAGAAAAAGCAACCAAAAAGGCGGTTGACGCTAACGGTCGACACTACTATTCGTCCAAACCCCATCTCCGATGGACCAAGGTGCCCACCAAGAGGCTTGAAGGCCGGTGGGTACCCTTTTGTGGGTTAACAACCCCCTCTCTGTCTCTCACTGTCGATGAGTTCTCTCTCTCTCTCTCTTTCGACTAGGGCAAGTCCCGTCCCTTTCCTCGTTCTCGAGTTCCGTCCAGTGCCCGTCTGGCCAAGGTCCCTGTTCCTGATACCTGATACGGGGTTCCTGAACAGACGATATCAGTATTGACGAGATACTGCCCAGTACGACGTACAAGCATGAGAAATTGTATCTTACCCAGGCAGCAACCCCCCGGAACATACAAAAAGGTCCTCGACGTTGGCCGTGTGCAACTGTACATTGTCCGACCATGTCTATCTGTGTTTCTGTGATCTGTCTCCAACTGCCTCGGGCAACAGGCAAGGGAGCAACAAACACAAAACAATGCCGTGTTCTGGGACCAGCTTCTTTCTCTGTTCTTGTGTGTTCGTGACTGAGAGCCGTTCCCCAAGGGAGGAATAGTTGCGACCTGTTGAACACAAAGGACTCCCGTCCATAGGGATGTGTTCTGTGTGTGCCAGTCAACAAAGTACACGGGGTACTTCCCGTCAAGACCATAAGAAGAAAAAGTGAAGACACTGGAGAAACCGGGCACACTTTCCCACTGAAGAGTCAAGACACGCAAAAGAGTGACGGAGGCTAGGGAACCCACACAGAGTGTGATCTGGGACGGGGAAAGTGAACCGACAGGGGGTCAGAGGGAGGGACCCATCCAGAGAAAGAGGGGAGGGGGAGAAAAAAGATGAGGCGATCTCTTTTTCTTTTTCTCGTTTTTATTCTCTTTATTTTTTAAATCCTCTTCTTCTGCGCTCTCCATGTCCCTTGCAGGGTGTGTCCCATTCACACGGGGCCCTTTCCCACACAGACACTTTCCCATTGTTCCCCTTTCAGTGCTCTTGGTCCCTCCCCCCTTCTCCTTCAACCCACACACACCACACTCACATTCACACACCCAAGTCCACTTACCCTGCTCCAGTCCCAGAGTCCCCTTCCCTTCTCTCTCTCCTTCGCGAAGCATACAAATGATTCTGGTCCGCCACCACCACCACCTCCGCTTTGACTCCCGTTTTTATTCTTTCCTTTTCTTCCCTTCTTATTTTTTATTTTACTTTTCTCTTCTGACAAAAAAAATAGAAGACGCGTTGTATCGTCGGGCCTCACTTTTTTGTTTCTTTTCTTCCTTGTTGTTATACCCTCTATTACATCATCTTAATACTCTGCTTTTTGTCTACGACTCGTCAACGCCGCGCCTCCCCGACCCTGCATTTTCCTCTTTCGGCGAAAAACGTCCACCTTACATCGCATCTGCAGCAACAAGAGAAACGAAAAAATTGCAGACGACCCAGCCACCAACCACCAACGACAGAAAATAAAATATACACACGATCGAGACGCACAATGGCTACGACAGCTTAAACCGCAAAC
Source organism: Ophiostoma sp. CBS 140.51 (assembly GCA_029298735.1). NCBI lineage: Eukaryota > Fungi > Ascomycota > Sordariomycetes > Ophiostomatales > Ophiostomataceae > Ophiostoma > Ophiostoma sp. CBS 140.51. The sequence goes on along the minus strand of JANSLP010000073.1, from coordinate 118,736 downwards.
GAATCGACAACAATCTACCCGCGATTTTTTCTTTGGACGACGACCAACCCGACGATCTTTGTGCAACACGTCAGGTCCTCCTTACCTTGGTTCCTCCAGCATTCGGATGACAGCTTCGAGAAGCAATTGGTTGCGGACGCAAGCTTTTTTCTTTCGTGCCTCCGTGTACACACTCTCGCACACCACCCCTCGCTAAGCCTTCTTCACTGAAGGGCTGCCACGTTCTTTCAACGTCTCGTTCTTTTTTGTCTTCTCTCAACCGCGATCTTCTTTCCTTTCCGTGGACGGACTACGCCGGTCGGCTGGAACAAGTACAAGAAAAGTAGGAGAGAATCCTTCGTAGGAAACCTACAGAAAGTCGAGCGCAAAATACGATACATTTGAGGCCGTGTCGTACAACCTCACTTTTTTCTCACTTTTTTTCTCACTCGGCCCGCGCAACCTGAGAGGATCGCACGACAGACGGGCGGTGTCCTCTTACATTCGAAGCGATTTAAGGGATTTCCGCTTCCCTTTTTTTCTCCACTGGCGCAAAACAGAACAAACTTTCTCCCCTCAAAGCTTCACAGCAAGACCAACTCGCGCCCATCATGTCTTGCATCGCGCCGTTTTTGCCGGCAAACGACTACAACAACTCCAAAGGCTGTAAGTAAATTTCGGGTACAAGAACGAGCGAGAGTGCACGCGTGAAGCCGCAAACAACAAAAAAAACTAACTTGCATCCAGTCATCGATGGCCGGTTATGCTCGAACCTGACCGGCACAACATGCTGCCTTCCTTGTCCACTCACCGATTGGGTCTACCCGGATAGCTTCAAGACTCTCGGCCTCGCCGCCGACTGGATCGCCGTTATCAGCACGATTTGCTGTGTCGCCCTGCTGCTGTCCTGGGCGTTCCTGCCCGTCGACAAGACACACCGTCACTATCTTAGTATTTGTCTCACTGCGAGTGTCGGCCTCCTCAGTCTCGGTTTCGTTGTCCCACTCGCCGGCCGCCCAGAACAATGTGCCGACGCCATTACCCCCAACAGCATGCAGTCTAGTAGCGTCTGTGGCGCCTCCGGTACGCTCCTGATTCTCGGCGGTTGGTCTGCGATTATGTGGGTTTTCCTGCGCTCGCTGTCTCTGCACCTGCAGATTTGCTGGCAGGTTGTCGTCGGCCGCAGCTTCATGTGGGTGTCTCACGCCACCGGCTGGGGCGTCCCCATTCTCGGTACCATTCTGGCCATCGTCTTCAGCGGTCTTTCTTTCCGCTTCGGTACGACTTGCCACATCAACCACGCGAACAGTCTGGCGGATCTGTGGATTCCGCTCCTCGTCTTTGCCGGCATGTCCATTGTCGTGCAGCTCGTAACCTTTGGCTACTGTATCAAGGTGTACCTGGCCTCGATCAACGATAACACCGCTTCGACCGAGAACTCGGGTCTGCCCTCGTACAGCAACAGCATCCGAACCATGACTCCCAGGCAGGCCTACCGCCGTGTGCGCCGTGTCATCCAGCTGCAGTGGCGTGGTATCGCCATTGTGATGATTATCGTGACGGACGTCATCTTCTTCAGCATCATCTTCGTGTTCCAGGACAACACTGTTGCCGCCATCAGCGCCGACCCGACCAAGGCCACCACCTGGCTGATCTGCCTGGCTACCCACAACGGTGACAAGAACCAGTGCCTCAATGACGCCGCCGCCTTTACCGTCAACGAAGCCACCATTGGTGCTGTGCTCGTCCTGTTCTCGGTAAGTCAAAACTACTCCCGCAATGTTGATTAGAATAGACAGCTAACACCCTCAGATGAACGGCCTCTGGCTTGTATTCCTCCTCGGCCGTTGGTCCATGATCCACGGCTGGATCGATCTTCTCACGCCCGCATCGCGGCGCACCGCCAAGCGCGAGTTCGTCTCCGTCGACGCACGGCTGGACGACCTAAAAAAAGACACACGTTCGTACGAGATGCTCTCGCGGGATGCCTCCTCTTCAGTGATGGAGGCGGGCAGCGGGGGTGGTCATGGCGGTAAGGGTATGGATGCCGCCATGGCCATGTCTTCTGCCGGCAACAAGGACAACGACATAGTAACCAGCTTTTCATCACCAACAGGCGTCGCGTCACGAGCGATCATGTCTCCATCCATGACGGGCAGCCGGGGCCCCAGCGCGTCCCCCGGGTCGATTCATGAGTCGACGCGCGTCGTGTCGCCCCCTCCGGTCGCCATTATGGACATGAACGCAGCAGCAGGCCTCGGCCTCCGCAACAACAGCATCAGCAGCAACGCCAACCGTGGCAGCAACGGCGACACAATCGGCATTGGCTACACCGGTAGCAACAGCATGAACCAGCACGGCCGCTACGGCAGCCACAGCAGCAATGTGACTGCAAGTGGCAACGGCAACAACAACGGCGTGCCCAGCGGCCGCCGCACACCCGACTACTTTGGCCAGACGGCGCGCTACAACCCGCCCGCCCGGTCGTTCTCCAACCCTCGCCCGCCCACCGCCAACTCCATAAACGGCCCCAACGGCCCAGGTTCCTTTGGCAGCCCCGCCGGCAGCAACCGGACATGGGACGCAAGCCAGACGTACGCACGCGCAACGTCACCACCGACCTCTCCGCTCGCTGGCGGTCGCTCTGAGCCCGTCCGGAGCCACAGCCGCTTTAGCAGCCGCGGCGGTAGCCGGGGTGGTGACGACTACGATATCGAGAACCGTCACCCGCTGGGCATGAATCGGATATGAGAGGTTCAGCCCATGCGATTGAGGCTCTTCTCCCACTCCCAAGGCGACAGTCACTTTCTACAGTAAAGGCCGCGCCCTCACTCTCCTCTTGACTTTGTAGCCGCCATCATATATTGGCAGGCATGTCACACGAACCACACTCGGGAGCTCACAATGATGCATCCTCGGTCGTGAGTTTACCACAGAACCAAGGGCTCCTCACTACCCTTCCTATTACCAGCAAATCATCCTCTTGCTTTATTTCTTTTCTTTTGTTTATATTTTGTTCATACCCCCTTTTTACTTCTTTTTCTGCTTTCAGCGACAATCTCTTTCTCTTTTTATATTACTACCACCCTTTGTCACATCTACCACCATCAACGACTCGAGTCATTGATGCGTGTTTGTGTTGTACTCTTTTTTTGTCTCTATACTTATTGTTGTATATATGGGAAACAAAAAATCCATGGAAAGGGGGAAAGTGGACTCGGCTACAACAGCCGGTCCGCGCAAACACCAGCGACGCGATCTTATGTTTCGGGGCCGTCTTTACTTCTTTTCTGTGCTCTTATTTTATCAGGTTCTAACGAGGGAAGGGAAACAAATAATGGGATGGGGGTCGAATTCGGGATGGAAAGGCTATGTATGGACTGAAACTTCAGTCCTCCGTCTCCAACACGCATATATACAATTCAAATAAAAACAAAAGCAAAATGTTTGTCAAACGATCTACAATGTCCAAAGCGAAGTGAAAGCGTGTGTAACTAAAAAAAACTGATAACAGAACGACATGCTACTTTACTCAACACCATCATCGCGTGTGTTTATGGTAGGAAGGCACACGACCAAGTGCCGGTAGCATCATGCATATAGAGTACATATATACATATTGAACTGCCCGGCACACGATACATACACTTGCAGCATGCAAAGACCTGCTTTCTTTTTCACCAAATGTCCCGAAGTGTCAGTTACTGTTCACGGGCAAGATGACGAAAATAGCCTTAGTTTTGAAGGAGACACTAAGCAGTTTTGGGGATAGAAGTTGGACGGCACTTGACAGTTTTGCGCCCGCTGAAACAAGTACTGCGCAAGAAGCCGAGAGGGCCTAGAAGCCGCCTACTGTGCGGCCTGGACCGTTGGCATCACGGGGATTTTGTGTCGTCTCGCGCATTGCGTCACTGGTATGCGGATTCACGGGCATCTGTAGACGCGCCTTTCTTACCGTGGAAACTTCGTTCATGATTCACTGGAACGTGCAAGATCGATCTTGTAGTCTAGGCGCATCTCGGCATTCATGAACATACGTCTGACCTCGTGGCGCGTGATCTGACAGGTTGCTCGGCCCATTCCATGTTCTACCAAGACCACACTTGCGACTGCAAGTGAGAGAAAGGGGTCCTGTGCATGAGGGTGGACATGAAAAAGCGAAAAATGCGATAGAGGCAGAAGTAAAAAGGAAAAAGTCTGAACAGATGACGAAAAGTCTGAAGCGAGAGAATGCAAAAGAAGGAAAGAAGAAGTCTGGTGTCGCGTACTGTCGTAGGAAAGGCTCTGCCAACAAAGCGCACACGCAAGCCTTCGCATTGAAGAAACACAAGCAAACGCAGAGGCTGCAGGAAGGAAGGCCACATTGAGGCCGGGCTGGCTAGACTCTAGAACGCCGTGACAAGAGGATAAACGACGAGCAAAGGCAACAATGAAAAAAAGGATGGACAACAGAACGTCAAAAAGGTACAAAAGAAGCAGCCGCTCGCAGATATTAAATAGGCAGCACTGACAAAGACAACAGCAACAGACTCTGTCAATCTCAAGTATTGGACGGAATGTGAGGAAAGAAGAAAGTAAGAAGATCCTGGGCCTATGAAGGCTTACGAAAACAAAACAGTAGGCGCCACAGCGGTAAGTTTGTAACCCCGAAGCTTCCGCTGCAGGTGCAAACGACCGATCGCATTCCCGACCACGCCGAAGCACCGCCCTAGTTAGTATTGATGACGGCCCTTACGCTCACCTGTCTGCTTTTCTTTTAACCAACGGGTAGTTCCTTTCAATCTTTGACTCTATTTTGCATCATTTTTTTGGTTTCCTTATCTTTCTTTTCTGCATTTACCTCACCAATTGCACCATGGCGTAGCAGAGTTGGCTCGTGAAACAAGGAAACACGTATCGAAACGAAACATTGAAACACACCAAGACTCGCTGTTGTCGCTGTCACCTCAACGTCGTCAGCCTCGCTCTCAGCCTCTTTCAACTTTCGTCGCTTTCACTCGGTATCACCTCATCTGTCGGATTGACTGGTTTATGTCGGAACCCATCCTGCTCTTTCCTCTTTCGTCTGGCTACCACGGATCGGGACGCTCCTTCTCTATCCAGCCGTTTGCGCCTACCCTGAATTGACGAGGACGCCATCGTCATTTCCCCTTCTTCAGCCCACCCCACTTCTCATCGCATTGCCTCTCTTCCATCTTTCACAACCGCCATGTTGGTAAGGTTCCAGTCCAACACGGCCCGCATGCTCCTCATACTGGGCATCCTCCTCGCCGGAGGCTTCCTCCACTATCTGTGGAAGAACGAGGCTGCTCTCTCTGCGCTGTGGATCCCAGACGCCGGTGCCCGCCTGTTCGCCCAACGACCTCTTGGGGTTCCACACGCCGACAGCTACATCAACCGCTACAAACTGCCATTGCGCACCCACGGCCGCAACATTGTCGACGCTGCCGGCCGCCGCTTCAAGCTCCAGTCGGTCAACTGGTATGGCGCCAGCGACGAGCACTACATCCCCGGTGGACTCGACGTGCAGCACCGCGACACCATTGCCAAGACAATTCGCAAGCTGGGCTTCAACTCGGTGCGGCTGCCGTATGCGGACGAGATTGTTATGCGCAACTCTGAGCTTGAGATTCCGGCAAAGCGGGTAGCAGCCAACCCGGATCTAGTCGGACTGCCGCCGCTCGACGTTTTCGAGGCTGTCGTCACCGCTTTGACCGACGCCGGAATCGCTGTCATTATCAACAACCACATAACGAGCGCCACCTGGTGCTGCGGCGCCGACCCGTGCGATGCCGGTTGGGCCAATGACCACCTGCCCGCCGCTTTGTGTCGCGTCCGCCAAACGGAAGAGGACTGGATTGCCCACTGGGAGACAGTCATGACCCGCTTTGTTGACAATCCGTTTGTCGTGGGTGTTGATCTCCGCAATGAGGTCCGCGGTCTCTGGGGCACCATGAGCTGGGACCGCTGGGCCACGGCCGCTGAGCGCTGCGGCAACCGTTTACTGAAACTCAACAAGGACTGGTTGGTCGTCGTCGGCGGCACCGAATCCGGCAACGACCTGTCGGGCGTCACCCACCGCCCCGTGCGCCTCGACCTCGACCACCGCGTTGTGTACTCGGCTCACGTCTACGCCTGGTCCGGCTGGGGCAGTCGCGAGGGTCGCTATGCCCAGCGCGGATACGCCTCCTTTGTCGAGTCTATGCGCCGCAACTGGGCCTATCTTGTGGAGGGCAATCTCGATCCTGTCTGGGTCGGCGAGTTTGGTGCGCCACACCAGCCGTCCGTCGGTGATGCCAACTACTGGCAAAACTTGCTGCGCTTCTTAAAGTCCTTGGACGCCGACTTTGGCTACTGGGCCATCAACCCGCGCAAGCCCGCAGGCCATTCCGAGGAGACGTACAGCCTGGTCGAGGACGACTGGCTAACGCCTGTGCTCGACTACCGCATGCGTGACATGGCCGAGCTGATGCAGCTGCAGACGACAGATGAGCTGTAGGAGAGAGGGGAAGAGCCGTCCTGCTTTGGTTTCACGTTTTTTTGTTTATTTATGGGTGTTCTTTTGGGTGTGCCATCTCCATTTATGATACCAGGCGCCGGTCTTTGGTCATACATTTTCTCAGATTTACTTTCAATCTACTTGCTATTTACTCCTTTCAATACGTCTTTCTCAGGTACATGAATCTATCATATCGTAGCAGAGGATAGCTTTCTCTATTACAAGCGGCAGCCATCCCGCGATGCAGGTTGAACCGTCCATGATGGGCCAGACTTGTCTGCATATACCCAAGATCAGTGTGTTCTTTCCCGATTTTTGCCGATGTTGGGCTCCTGCCTTTTTTCTGCTGCCTTTACGGCTCGCAGGCCAGGCCAGGCCGACTGGTCGAATGTATGGTCGACTGGAAGGTTTGCCGTCTGGTCAATGCAGGCAGGGACGTCCCGCGTCTGGACCACATTGGTTGAGTCAAGCCATGGGTGGCCAGTCTTGAGTGGGGGAAAGAGCAGTGAGAGGACAACGAGACAGCAACGCAGCAAGGATTTGTGCCGGCTGGCTCGCTGGGTATGCCACAAAAACATGGGCTCATGGGGGAGGATCGACCACTAAAGAGCAGTATCGTAGATCCAGAACCACTGGAAGGTGCATAATGCGAGGAAGGCAGTTTGTGTCGGTTTACCTGTTCTGGCAAGAGTGCAGGGTTGCGCCTGCGCTTCTACGTTTGGGCTCAGATGGGAAGGAAGGCGCATGCTGTTTGCACATCGTCACATTGTCGAGACAAAATAGAGATAAAAAGAGGTTACAAAGACAAATAAGCGCTCTGTCCGCTCAGGCTCTCAGAGCGCATATGATATGTGTCTCGTCATATATCAGGCGTTAACAAGCGAGGCAAGAAAGCTGTGTTGGCGCTAATAGAGAGCTCTCCAAATGCCCAAACTCCAGGCTGGCCAGGCTCTCGGGCATTCGCTCCTTCCCCCGCTGAAACAAAAAGTATGAGCAGTCACTCTGGATATACGGACGAAATAGACGGCAGGAACAATCACATTCACTTGACTTACTCTTGCCTCGAGAAACAATGAAAGGCAGGGATAAGAGCATGTCCTCGCGATACAGTTCTTTCCAACATTTTTTTCTCCTTCCCATCCTCCTTTCTCACACCACAACAACCAACATCCTTTTGTCAGCCTCCAGCTCTATTTATGTCGCCACCAGGTGCGAGCGAACTTCCAACACCCCCCCAGCTCTTTGTTATCTCAACTGCCCTGAAACGGGCCCTTTATCAGTTCGCTCGGCAAACTAGGCGACCCCCGCCTTCTTCCAAATCGTCTCATCCTTTCCCCAAAAACTTGAAAGAAAAAGAAAAACGGCCCCCCTCTTCATTCAATTGTTTTATTTTCTCTTTCTTGCGCGGCACGCCTTTGAGCGCACGCTCGCCGTTATTATATATTTCACTCCGTTAACGGGACAAAGGATCCTACGGCATTCGAGTATATATTGGCGATCCTCTCCACTGTTGTCAGGATTCTGCTGTTTTTTCCGCTGGCCCACGCTTTAGTCCGGCCCGGTCCCTCACTCGCGCGAACACCGCGCAATCCCATTAATCATTCATTACCTCTCGGTTTGCGCCTTTGTACTTTTGACGTCCGCACGCTACTCACGACTCCTCTTCAAACTACAAACACTCCGACTCTCTTTCTCTCGCTATATTGCATCTTCCTCTTCTCGAACTCGGTAAAGATTCTTGCGACAACAGCCTCGCTCCACGTGCGATTGCCTCCGATGCTGCGACGCCGACGCTATAGACTCACACCCAAAGTCCTCCTGCCTTGATCGGCTTACTTAAACGACAAAACCCGCCTCCTCCTCCTCCTCCTCCTACTCTCGAACTCGACCTCTTCGATCTGAACCTCTTCGATCGCAACATCTTCGGTTTCATCTCAACTTCTTCGATCTCGATCTCGTCGGTCCTAGGCTTCTCCTTCACAAAATAACAGCCCGGCTCATCTCTACCCGCAGCCCACATCATCTACGGACGTCATCTCCTCCCCGTCTTGAGCTCTCCTACTCCGAAAGGGTGCGCGAGACGCCCCGGTGTCGCCTAAATGGCCGACAACAACGACAACAACAATCCGCCTCTACAACTCCAGGTTATTGTCGCTCCACCTGTCGCAGCTGGTCCACCTGTCGCAGTGAATCCTGTGGGAGGCGTCCAGCAGCACCACCCAGCCGGCACAAATATTACGTCAAACAATGTAACGCCGACGCCCTCGTCCTCGAGCAGACGCTTTGCCGTCCCGGAGCCATTTACCTACCGGACCCGGTATTCGACCCAAGATGTACGCAGCGTCTGGGTGAAGCCGGTGTCGGGCTACCAGAGCATCGAACAACGTGTGCGTACTCCCTTTTTCGTTCTCCGGGCTTCTGAAAGGTCCCAGCTAACATGTCTGCAGTTCGGCAACGATGCGCGAAAATTGATATACGAAAACCTACATGGCTACTCGTCCGACGGTAACCAAGACTTCTTTCTCGAGGAGGAGACCTTTGATAACTACAGCGACAACGACGATACTGGACATGGCGGGACCGGTACCAACGGCGAAGGCTCGGGCGCAACTCACGGCCACCATGACGACAGCGACGACAACCAGGACGAGGATATGCAAGACGATGGTGAAGACCTTCCTGAAACCAGCACACTGGACGATGCACAGTCTGACGGCACTCCTCCGCTCATGAGCGACGCCGAAGCCTTGGAAAACGCCTTCATCTCTTTGAACGGCGGCCCCCTCCACACCACAGACGGACAAACGTCAGCCCCAGACCCGCCGCCACAGCCTACACAGCCCGCACAGCCCGCACAGCTCGCACAGAACACAGAGTCCAGCCGGTCCGGAAATCGTCGGAAGCGTGCGCCGTTCCCGATTGTTGCCCGCGCCCGATTGAATCTGACCGCTCTGTCTCAGCGGTACAATGTGAGTCGACCATGAACCGACTGTGACGACAAAGTTCTCTCTTCTGACCTACTAATGCCCCGTTTCTCTAGCTCTACTTTGCCGTATACCAGGCTGAAATCCACGTCTTTCGACCACAGCCAGCTCCCGAGATCCTTCACGGCCCTCTGCTGGTCCTCAAACCTCCGCCAACAGCAGCAGGCCGCCAGCTCGGGGGACATATGAGCAAATCCTTCCCTCACCAGGCCAACCACATGATTGTTGGCGATCTTGGCGGTATCGAGATCCTCCTGCTTGCGTACGACGACGGCGATGTTGTCGCTTACTACACGCGCCACATCTTGGCGCATATCGAGAATCAGCTCAAACCCCTCCGAGACCGGCAGCCGGGCAAGAAGGTACTGGAACCCTTCTTCCGTGAGACCGTCGGAGCCACCGCCTGGGGCTTGGCCGTTCACTCGCAGTCGCGGTTGATCGCTGTCAGCTCCAATCTCAGAGAAGTAAACGTATTTGCGTTTGCACTCCAGCCGCCCCGGGCCGACGACCCCCTGCAACATAAGACACAACCTCTCGTTGTGCCCAGCGACGACCTGTCACCAACCACATACGCTGGAGCCAGTGCGCTGGAGCTTGAGTCGTTGCTCCGTCTGCGCGATCGGTACTGGCGTATCCTCCTTCCGATCGGACCGTCAGGTCACAATATTCCCAGTATCGATTTTATCAGCGACCCCGATGGCCTTGCGGAAAAGATTGCTGCAGTGGACATCCTCGGCAGCATCCACATCATGGACATTTGGAAAGTCGGCAGCCGGCCACTCAAAATTAATTCTCCTAATAAGACGGGGTGAGTTCCATCCGCTCTATATCTTTTCTCTTTTCTTTCGGTTTGAAAACACTCTCAACTGACCGCTAACCGCATTCAGCATGAACATTGGTTGGGGCGTCATGGTTATCCCCATCAAGATGTGCCTTCCCACCAGCAGGATGGCCTCAGTATCCGACAGCAATATGTTTAACCGCTCATATTTCCCCAATATTGACGGCATATTTTATTTCTCGTACTTGAACGACCCGGCCCGGAAGAAGCCAAAGCACATGCCCGATGCTTACGACGAGACAGCATCCAATGCGGAATTAGATAGCGACGACACTACGGACCAGGACATTCAAGTCACAGATTTGTACGAAAGCGGCTACGAGACTGAGAGATCCAGCGATGACGACGAAGACAGTCATGGCCGTGGCAACAACTACGGGCTGGACGAAGACGGCGACTACGTCTACTTTAGCGAAGACGACGACGACGACGACGATAGTAACGATGATGCCCACATGGAAGATTCAACGCCCTACACACACGCACGAACCGAGAGCACCGACAGTTCGTTTACCTATGACCCAGCAACTATGTCGAGGCACTGGGATGCTCTGGTAAAGCTTAAGCGGACCACGTTGCCCGGCGCACAAGACACACTTGACTTGAAAAAGGACGCCGAGTCGCCGTTCCATCTCGGCATGATTATCTGTCCTAGCATCGGCTTGACCTGGGCCAATAACAACTTGCAAGCCCTCATCCGGACGCTGAACAACTCGAGCTGGCGCTCGCGACACTCAAGAGAAGAGAACCTACACCAGTTCCAGCAACCACAGGCCAGGGAAGTGCTGGACATGGCCCGCCGGTTCTTGCTTATCCGCACATACTCGCAAACCGTGGAGCTGCTGCGGACCGACCGCACGGCGGCGCCCTTTTACATTCAGAACGCAGTGAAACCACCTTTACGTCTCCCTTTCACACTGTGGGACATGAACCACGACTTTTACCGATGCAGCCTGCTGCACTGCATCCCCGAGATCAATCTGGTGTTGGTTGGCAACATGTTTGGCCGCGTGATATTGTTGCGCCCCCTCAAGAACCAGCCGACGCCCACGTCCAACGCGCCCCCCGATGCGCCGCCCTACGCTTTCCGGGTCGAGTGGACGCTGCCCCTGGCCAGCGACGAACGACAAATGCTACGGCCGCCGTGCTGCCTGCTCGGAATGGCCGTTTCCCCCGTGCCCGAGCCCGGGTGTGGTCGGTTTGGTATGACGAACATGCGAAAGTCGCGGAACCAGACAACCCGGAAACGGCGCTGGCGCCTCATCCTGCACTACATGGACCACACCATCTTCCAGTACTACATTGAGGAGGCCAAGCCAGGTGTTGAGAAGGTCAACGTGAGGTCGTACTAACGAACGCGGTGCTATATCTGTTTCTTTTCTTTTTGTTTATATTCCTTTCATTTCTCTCTTCAGCATGAGCATATTTTGCGATCGGCGTTATTGGGGGGCCTTGTATACCTTGCATTCTTTTTATTGCTTTTCGTTTCGATATCCTAGGGTCATAACAAAAATTGGGAGCATTACAGGCGGCGAAGAATCAAAATGGGTTGCCAGTCTTACTTACTATTACTATTTTCAAATCAAAGTATTTCGTTTCAACAAAAGACAAGTGAAAGGATTGCTCGCTCAGCGTGCAATATGAAAATGGCAAAGAGTCCACCGCCATGGCTGATGACAACAATAACAAACTAGGTAAGATGCAAAAACCAAACAAGGAGATCTACTATGAAAAAGAAAAAAAAAAGGCAGCAGCCGCCACCTCCACCTCATCGCATCCTCTTCGGCCGCCGGTCCGTCGGCGTGTTCGTGTTGGAACCGTGCCGTTTCGAGCCGGCTGTCGGTGGAGGGACAAGTGTTCGTACTCCCTCCTTCTCCTCCTTCTCGGCAGCCGCATTCATCAACCCCAATATCTCGTCCAGCCGTTTCATGTACGGCTCCCTGTAGCCATTGACCTGGATGCGTCGTCTAATGCGCTTGAGCTGGCTGCGCAGGTGTGTCTGATCGTGCAGTGGGGCCAGTACATCGAGCAAAAAGAAGCCCTTTGCAGGCGACGACCCATCCGAGTTGCCCACCAGCCGCTGGTACAGGTTGCGGTCGTCTTGTGTGGCACCTGCATGAGCATCGCGGTTATGGAAGAACACCAGGGCATGTAAAATCCAAACGAGAGCGCGGCCGGCACTGCGGCGGGCCCGTTCCCCTGGTGGGCGAGGCAGCTGTCGCTGCAACAAAAGATGGATCTGGTGGACAGCATGCTGGACATGCTGAGCAGCCCAGGCGACGGTGACGCCGGCGTTTCCCTCGTTTGGGGGAAGCGGTGCAGACTCGGCTGCTGTAACAGTGATGGTGGGTGTAGATGGTGTACTGGTTGTGCGCCTTGTCCTCGGGTCAGGAGGTGGCATCAGTAGTCGAGATTGTTGTTGTTGTGTAGACGGCTTGACGGCTAGCAAAGAATCGAGAACAGTCTCTACCCGCTGCTGGATCTTGCGAAACGAGTCGCGGGCCTTGTCGCTTGGTGCCAACAGCTTGAGAAACATGGCAAAGAACTCGTCGTTGGAGACGAGAAGACGTAAGACGGTTCGCTGCAAGTCACCTCGCTCGACGAGATCACGAACAATCTGATCTGGTTGATCTCCTTCTCGTCTATCACCCTTGGCTCCTGTCCGTTGTTGCCGTTTTTGTGCCTCGCTGCTGCCCGCCTTTGTATCATTTGTTTTCTTCTCCTTCTCAGCCGAGTCGACCTCGTCTTCGTCCATCTGGTCATCTTCGTCGTCGCTAGTCTCGTCCTCTTCCTCTTCGCCATCATCTCGCCTCTCGTTCCCCCACAACAGACTCTCTAGTTCCGTCTTGCTCTGGTCGAAGATCTCAGGCGCATACTTGTCGACACCATCGTCGTCCTGAACTCCATCCAGTCCGGCCAGAATCTCACGAGTCTCACGCACCCGGTGAAGATTCGGCTGCCCTGTGACGGGAGGGCCCGCTCCGCAGTGGAGAGTATTGGCCAGAATGTCAATATGAAAGTCGGAAATGTTGCTGTACGCATCGGGCAGTTCTCGAGGAAATGCTGAAGCTCCGTCTAACACCAAGGGGACATCCGGATGGTGGTCATGCAGCGTCTGCTTGGCAATCTGGTCCATGAGCCAGACTAAATGGCGGCAGGGCGTACTGGCCGTCCCCGTGCAGTTACAGCTCGGCCGCGGAATCCGACTGGTAGGCGAGCCGATGCGGATCGTGCGGGGAACAACTTCTTGGAGCTGAAAGGCATAGACGTCCGGGTCGTTGCTGATACCGCACCACTCAATGACCATGGGCGGTGTCTCTTCCGGAGCGGGAGGACGAAACAGCTCGCGAACAAGTTCTTGGGTCTCGTCGTCGAGGTTGTCGACATTGTAGAAAAGGTCGGTCAGCGGAGAGCGGACGGGACCGTCGTCCTCTTCATCTGTATCGTTTTCCTCGCTCTCGTCTTGACTCGTTTCGTTTCCGGAATGCTGGTCTTCTTTCTCTTCAAGTGGAGACTGTGTAGGGCCACCAGATGTGCTTCCGGAGGCTTCACCTCCGTGGCCGTGAGATCGAGTAACGGGCGTCATGCCTGGTTTATTCAGCGAGAGTTTGCTGAATTTGCCAGTCGGAGGATGCATTGGAGTGTTCTGAGGCTTGAAATGGAGAGTGAAGGGCAAGCCCTGTCAAGTATTGTTGATAAACTGGCTTCCTAGGTAGACGGTGAGGCAGATTGCGACTTATATGGGAGCTGTCAAGTACTTTTGTGCCCCCTATTTGGTCTTTCTTTTTTTCGTTTTTGGCCTCAATTGTGGCCTCTTTGGTGATCAGATGTCCAGTATTCAGCCTCAGAGATCACCTTCGTTGGTGCATAGATATTTAAGGCGACTGAAAATCTCCAGAATATACACTTTATACAAGCCTCCATATCTCCACATACGGCATCGCCTTGGTCGACGGGTTTTTCATCTCATCCTACGGCGTGCAACGACTTGGCCAAGAATGGCAAGCTAGCTAGCTTTTCGAAGCTATTTCCCCGTTCTGGTACATATTACCGTCCAAAATGCAACGAAATTGTGTCTTTTTATCCTTCGATCCTCTTGTGACACCATCTGGAAAGAGAGACGGATTGAAGTGGACCAACAAGGATTTAGATGAGGAGCCGTGTGAGGGACCCGAGAAAGCGGCCGGCATCCTGTTGCTGACTGGGGGGTCTTTTTACCGGGTTGGTGTGGAGAGAGAAGAAACCTCATTCTGGATATGGTGTAAGGTGTAGGTGCACGCCCCTAATTTGGTTTTACGTTGGTTTATGTCTATGATTTTTATCAGGTCTCGTGCAAAGTGACTGTACTGTTGCCTGGCTTGCCAAATGTGCACTTTGAAATGTGCATTTACGAGCAAAATTGGGGGCGAAAGCATATTATTCCTCCCATATATCCCTAAACCCTAGATGAGCAACCCCATAACCGCGAACAGCCGCAAAATGCGCAACTACAAGATGCGTAGTAAATTCTGGCATAAAGATTACACCGCTACCCGATATGGTGCATCTGCATTTGAGAGTACGGAAAGGGATATCAAGGCGGGGATAAAGAGGTATGGGAAGGGGGCCAACAATGAGATGACCGGCAAGGAAGCAAGAAATGGAGGATGCAAGGAAGCATACGGCTGTCATAATCCTTCCATCGACTAGATATTTCTCGTGCTCTTGGTTGGACCGTAAGATGAGGTTTTTCCTGTCATCATTCCGTCCGTACAGAATATGCCGAGCAGGGCCGATGAGGTAGGCAATAAGGAAGAAATCTTGACAATACAATGCAGAGGGCATCGCCCGCTTGGGGGCGGAGTTCCAGACAAAATCGACCGAGGGATTTCTGTGAGGGTGCATGCAGTATTTGCTAGGCGCAGATGCGCAGATGTGCAGAAAATTTTCTTGATGAGAGACTACAGACTACAGACTACAGAAAGCCTTGGAGGATGAATGAATGGATATGGCCCCCAAGAAAGCGGCCAGCCTACAAGCGACAGACGACAAACGAGGAAGACGACAAACGAGAAAATGGAGGGGTGTGTGGAGTGGAGGCGCGGTCTACCAGTGCTGGCCGCATCGAGGGGCCGGAAGGCATGGGAAGAGACGAAGTGGATTCTCTGAAAAAGAAAAAGGAAAAAGAGTGCAGTGTTGGTAAGAAGTTCCTCCGTCTCTCACGATGTCGATGTGTGGTTGTGTGTGAGGTCGGCGGCTAACAATGTCATAGTCGCATGCGATTGGTCAATCTGTTGTTGCGGGAGAAAGTGGGGTCCTAAGTCAACAAATGGTGGCAGGAGCGATGCATCGATGCTGGCGCAGTGCGTCTTTTGTCCAGTCGTTCTTTCCTGGTAAAAAGTCGTACTTTCTCATTTTATCTCGTTTAGAGTATTGACACAATAATCACATTGTCTCCATTGCACCTTCCTATGATGGTGCTGAGCCCGGGGAGTGGTTTTTTTCTTTCTGTTCTTTCCTCAAGGCTGCCGCTCAGCCTTTTTCTTAACTTTCACAGGCTCTCCGCTCGGGAACGCTAAAACAGCGCCCGTCCAATGACGATCCTGCACCCATCTCCATCTTCACGTCCTTGCGACCTCAGTCTTTGCGACCCGTTACAGCGGCCAAGCTTCACTACCAGCAAAAAGAAAATCCAGAAATCCAACAAATCCAACAAATCCAAAAGGCCGTTTGTTCTGCAGCCATAATTCTCGCTTGCTCGCGCCTGCGCCTACACCGTCTACCAAAAAAAAGTCTCCAAGTCTAAGCCGCCCCGTCATCGCTCCACTTCAACTTGCTCGGCTAACTTCTGGGAACATTGGGCCGCGCTCCTATTTTCCGTCCGTACTCTCTCTTTTTCCTTAGTTGACTGAAAAAGTCCATCTCCACAAGGTCTTTGGTCTTAAGACCTCTGTCTGCCCTGTGTATATTGAAAATAGAGTAGGGGCCGGGCCTTCCTTTGCTGTATGCCTTGTGGGAGTAGAAGGGATGGAAATGTGGAATAAATGGGTGCAGGTCAATACCTTAAACCATAACCTTTTTTTTTCTCTTATGACACTTCCCATGACCAGCATTGCTTGTTGCAATTGAGACACATGGTCATAGAAGCTACTGAATATCTCGCATGCGTATTCCCCTCACCACTGGGTCTCTCTTCGATTTTGCCGCCAGACTCGGCCTGATGGATTGCCCGGCTTGCCCACCGGTGGGACGAGACTACTAGACCAGTAGCTTTGCAGCTTTCTTGCATGTTGCATCCGCTTGGGCACGGCCTCCTTTCTTCTCGAGTTTTCCACAGGAGTGACAGGTCAAGTGACGAGCTTTGTCGGAGAGCAGAAGAAAGGGAGACGAGATTAGAAGAACCAACAGGCTGGGTCGTGGAATTGGGCCACTGAGACGATTGTGTGTAAAGTCTATCCGAATACCCCTTTTCACCTCTTTTTCCCTTTCCCCTTTCTCCGTCACCAACATCTCAAGGCGCATCCAACAGACCATAGACCAAGCTTCAAGCTCGATAGCTCGACATTCCCTGTCTTTCTAGAATGTGACCATGGCCACCACAACGGGCCGCTGTAGAACAAAGCACGGGGACAAGTCGTGAGTAACCTCACAATCGGATGGACTCAATGGCACAAAGTTGTTCAGTCAATAAAAAATTGCATTTGAACGAGACGAAAAACAGATACTCCAAACGAAAAATAAAAGCAAAAAAGAGACAAGACCGGCTGCAGAGAAACTGTCAGAAAGAAAAGACGGCAAATAAAAAATACAATCACAAAAATGATACGAGCCACATGTCACTCGTGTTCCCCTTCTCTCGCTCGCTCGTCCCCTCTTCTCTTGCTCCCCCTTTCTGCGCAGTCTCGGCTCCCGCGGATCTGCTTCTGCATGATATAAACTCGTAGCATAGTAAATAGATGCGAAACTCCCTTTCTCTGCTGTCCCTTGTCCCTTTCCCTCAACCAGATACCCAGATCCTAGGCAATGGGAGAAATGACCAGTTCAAACGCCGATGCTTTGTAGAGGATGATGAAAACAAGCGGATAGAACGTCAACAAAAACAAAAAATTGCAAGCCTGCAAGCCAATTCACAACAACACGCCATGACGCCAAAGCGCACCCAGACCATAGGATTAAGGTCGAACAGTAAAATAAAAGAGTAGAAAAAGAATAGAAAAGATTGTCATAACTCGTCAATCAGATTTGGTGGTGAGCATCCGCGTGCGTATACGTGTAGACGCTGCCTTCGACGCCGTATCCAAAACGTTCGTCGCTTTTTGTCGGTGTATGCATGTCGGGGAATGTAGGGGGTGGTGTATATGCGTATTAATCTTTTTCGTTGTGTTCAATTATTGAATGCTCGAGATCTTGCGGGCGGCCGAGGCCATAGCGGTCGCTGTTGCGGCATTGCCGCCGCTAGCGACACGGTTGCTAGTCTTACGAATACCGGTAGGCTGGGCACCGGGCATCCGCTTTGCGCTGGCATGGCTGCCACTCCGGTCCGAGCCGCGGACCTTGGCCAGAACACCCGACGCCGAGGTCGAGCGGTGCTCACGGCCCTGCACCTCCTTAATGGACTTGACGCGGCTGATGGAAGAGCCAATGTTCTCGGCGTCAAAGGATGCGTCGTTCTCGTGGATCGCGGTGGTGGTCGTTGTGGTTGTTGTCGTCGTGGCCGTCACAGTGTTACGGCTGTTGTGGCTAGTAGACCGCGACTTCTGGTGGCGGCTGGCACCATCGGGGGAAGACGACGCAGCGGCGTTCGCCTTGCGGTGCATGCGCATGCGCAGGTGGATCTCCTCCTCAGAATCAGTACCACGGCTGCCACGGCTGGACTGGTCTTCGCCGCCGTTCTCCTGCAGGATCGCAAACAGCTCGGCCTCGTCGCCCAGGGTGGCGGCAGCAGCATCCTCCTCCTCGACAGTGCTGGTGGCAGTGCTATAGCTGCCGGTCTTGCTGCGCGAGTAGGGATGGTGGCGGTCGGCACGAGCGCTCTTGCGAGGCTGGCCAGGGGTTGGGGCGGGCAGATAATCCTCCTGTGCAACGTTGTTGCGCTCCTTGTCCACCTCGCTAAGAGGTGTACGGCCCGAGGCAGAACGGTTGGGTGGTGTGGAAGTCGACTGGGAGCGACCGAGGCTGGCCTTCTGCATGGCGCGGATGGGCGTGCTAGGCAGGTTGTTGGCATTGGCAGAGGCGGCAGCCTGTGTTGCGGCAAACTCGCGGCGGAGTCTGCGCTCCAAACGCTCCTCAACCCACCACTCACGGAAGACACCTTGGTTCAGATGCAGCCAGTGCTGCTGGGGACCGACAACCATGCCGGGACGCATGAAGCGCATGAAAGAGATGATCTCGTTGGCGGTGAAGCCATAGCGGTAGATGAGGTAGGCGCCGATCAGGCAGCCTGTCCGGCCGAGACCAGCCTTGCAGTGCACGGCAATGCTCTTCTTGCGCACCGTGATCATCTCATGGGCGAGACGAATGAACTTGCGGACAGTCGACATTGGTGGGCACGTGCCGTCGTCGAAGATCATGTCGAGATGCTGGATCCCGAGGGCCTCAAAGTATGACGGTGAGTACAGCTGGGAATTGAGGCGCACAACGAGACCAATGTTGCGCTCGGAGAAGTGGCGCAGCACATTCTTGAACGGCTGCGGCAGGGTCGGGTGGGCATCGACGGCGTCGAGTGTCCGTGGCAGCGAAGCGTAGAGCTCCGAGTCCTCGGTGATGCGGGCAACGGGCGTGTGTTGGGGTGAGGCAAAGGCCAGGAAGTGGGGAGTGACCCAGTTGAAGTCGCCATGCTCGACGCGCTCAAACTGCTCGTACTCGGCCAGATCAAAGTTGTCCAGCAGACAGCAGCCCTCCTCCTTGGCCTTCCACACACCATAGACAACATCCTGGACGGTGATGCCGTAATCGGCCTGGCTGTAGCCGGCGTCGCGGAAGGGCATCAATGGGGGGTCAACCTGCGCGAGAGGCGCAAGTGCCAGATGTGGTGGCCATGACTGGATCAGGACCATGTAGCAAGCGAGCAAGCAAGCAGCATTGGCGCGGCCTAGCAAAGGAAGTACTGTTAGCAAGAGATGTCCTGGCTTCTTATAAACAAAAGAAAGAGGTGTGATTCACGCACTTCTTGGGTCTGCGCGGCTCCAGAAAACAACTGGGCGCTGTTGGCTCTCGGTGGCAGCCAGGATCTCGTGGAAGTGCAGGGCAAAGCGATACAGATGGCCGACGTGCAGTGGGCCAAAGTCGTGGTGGAAGGCGTTGTACAGGAGCGAGTCGTCGACGGTGAAGTAGTAGGGTTCGGGAGAAGGCTTGGTAGCAGCGGGTTCGGATGCGAGGGCCCGTGATCTCTTGCTGGGCGACTTGGGAGCAGAAGCACCGTAGGGGAAGAGTGTGTCGGCGTCGGGCTGGCTGAGGTACGAGCCGAGGTAGAGACGATCTATATGCGATGCATTAGAAGTCATGAAAATAACAAAACCAAAAAAAAAAAAAAAAAACGACATCGTGGTCGCTGGAAAAACAGTGCCGCGTCATACCAGGAAGATACTCAATCACCTGCCCCATGTTTGGGTTCTTTGCCGAAGGCGCCATCGCAAGGACAAAGAAGCAATAGGCGAAAGACCTGGTCGCGTGCGGCGATATTCGGATGGGATGAGGTCAGGATGCGAACGACGATCTATTGATGCTGAGTAGAGAAAACCGGGAAACGTCGGCGACGATATGAATGCGATTGCAGAAGAGATGCAGTGAGCGACAAGCAAAGATGATTGAAGAGAAGAGAAGTGAAGAAGGGAGGAGGGGAAAGAAGAAGAAAGAAAGAATGGAGAAAAGGAAAGGCCGTGAATAATAAACAGAGAAGACGAGAAGAGAAAGAAAACGATGCTGGCTCGGCCTTGGGATATGTTATTGTTTCGCTGCAACAAGGTGGGGGCTTGAAGGAGAAGGGAAGAGTGAGTGAGTGTCGTTGTCGTCAAGTCTGCATTCTTGGTATGTATGTGTGTTTGTGTGGCCACCGACTTGCTTTTGTTTTGAAGAGTGCCCTGTTGCGTTGTGAACGAGGCAGGTGTTGTTGGCTGTTGTTATTTGTTGTGGTTGTTGCAATTGCGGAGCCTTGGTTCGGTCGGTCTTGCCACTGGAAACACGAAGTGGACTCACTGGATTCACTGAACATGTGCGCCTGCCCTCCCTGGCGTTCAGGTGTCTCTCGCTCCTTCCCCCGTCTTTTCGGTCGTTGTGGAGCCTTTGTTATTGTGCTCGTAAGATACGGCGTAGCAGTCTGGCTTGTGGCACCCCCGGCCGCTGCAGCCAAAATAAACAACATAACAAGAGCTCTCAGCCAATGAAATTCGCTGCTTTGGTTGTCAAGCCACAGACAAGGCCGCCAGCCTGGGTTTTCTCCACTGTTAGGTCGCCAGGGCAACGCCCGCCCCCCATAACCCACCAGTCTGGGTCCCTTGTCCGCATAATCGCGCTAATTACGAAGGGGACGGACGGACCAGGTAAAATTCACAGGCAAAAATTGGCTGTCTTATGTAATTGTCCAGAAGTTCTGTGTGGCAAAACACCCCGCTGACATACTCACAGCCTTGAGCGGCATGTGAACAATTTTAGGAGGGGCATTTTCAGAGCTTCTAACTTTTGTGCAGCTTCAAAGCCATACATAATATACTTTCTCTGTCGCAACACACGACAACTTGCACCCAACGAAGTCCGATATCACAAGCTACGATAACACATCCGCAATCATGGCCGTTGACCCCGACTTTCCGTGTTCCCTGTAGGTGCTCTTACCGGACAACGACGCTGCCTTGAGTCTCATACTGACATCCGCCTCCCTCAGAGTCATTGACATCCCATTCCCGACTGCCCGTCTCGCTACGGTCGCCCTCCAGGCCCTTTCTGTCGACAAGGAGCTCTCCCCCTCCGTGCGCCGGTCCTTCGCCGTAGAGGATACCCCCGATGACAGCAGCGACAGCGCCGATAGCAAGACGGTCCTCCGCACAACCTACGAAGCCTCGACGAACCGCATGCTCCGTGTGTCAGTCAATGCATTTCTGGACAGTGTCGGCCTGGTCGTGGAGGTGATGGGTGCTCTTGACGAGGACGTTCTGGAGGCAGAGGCTGCGACATGAAGCAAAACGGTCAACTCGAGATGAAAAGAAGATGGGCAGCTAAGACTGGGCACATCTGTCCGAGTCCAACATCTGCCTCTTACGCCGCCGCGATATTTCCGTGCACAGCAATACGCCATCCCATCACGACCTTTCCTTGCATGCAGACAACCGGTCTCGCGACCCCGGTCGAGGCATCCCACGCCAAGAAAAGAAAAGAAGCCTCACAACACACCGCACCCCCCTCTACCCTCTTGAGCTTACATGCGCTTTGTTTGCTGCGCAGACAAATCACAAATCACCAGCATCGATTGCGACAAAGAAAAGCGGGAGGGCAAGGGGATGCGGAAGTGTAGCCAAGATCGTGGAAAGAAGGTGATCTCTGAGGTTGTGTAGCTTAAAAAAGGGAGGGGAAGACGACTGCGCTGATCGCTAAGAGATGCAGCTTCGGCAGCACGCCATCGCCATTGTCGGATCGTTTAGCGAGCGGCGACAGTTGAGTGAAGGAAGGGAGCGAGGAGAGCTTCAAGAAACCAAACACCGACCAAATCAAGCTTTACAAAATGTGCTTGGAATGCGGGAATGCAAGCGCAGTTGTAGTTTTGCAGTGAAGCAGGCCAAGATTGGTGGGGATTTGTCTTTCACTTTGCCTCTCTGCCTCACTCTCTGGAATGCAAAATTCGGTAGACAGAAGCCGGTGCAGGACAAGGCGAAACAATAGAAAGTACTCACTCTCGCGACTTGTTCGCAGTTGAAAATTTTTGATAGCTTGTCGATTGCTTTGATGAATTCGGATTTTAAAAGGCGGCATATATTTTGTTACATTTTGTGATGATTTATCGTTTTTGTTTTATATTTTGGATAAAATCATTACTTTGAAACACATTCACAGTTAATTTCAAAATATTTGAGTGGACAAAATCTTGGGGTATATATTTCCACATTCATTACAAAAATAAAATAGGCAGTAAAAGTATTTGGCCTCGTCACGCTACACAAGAAATGAGGTATGACCATGTAGATAGACATGAGCAACAAACAAAAAGAAGAGTAAGAAAACAATTGGGGGAATCATTTTTGGATCACAAAAATAGTAATGTCCAAAGCAAACACACATCCGCTAAAATGGCGCTATCCTCTCGTTATCCAAAAGAAACCAAGGAGGGGGTTGAATCCAAAAAGCTTAATGCAGAAAACGCGAAAGATCTTTTCAAACAACAACAGAGAACAAAACTTATTCCTTGCCGCTGACATCCTTGGTGAGGGAGTCGGGCCGGACCTCGGCATCGTGACTTTGGCGGGCCTCGACGTTGGCAACCGCGCTCTGCAGGGCACTGGTGAGATCGACGTGGAACAGCGGCCGGTTGAGGCCGTGGATCGTGACACCCTTGAACTTGGGCGACTTGGTCTTGAGGTCCTCGTTACCCGAGTCGCTGCTGCCGGCCTCCTCAATGTCTAGACCCGGGCCAGCCTTGCCGCTGCTGCCAGGGGCGTTGCCCTGAACGCCAAGTGCCGCAGCCTCCTCACGCTCAGCCTGAGCGGCCGCAGAGTCGCGACCACCAATATCGGCAACACTGAAGATGGCCTTCCAGCGCTGGTGAGGACCGTCCTGAGCATCCGTGGGGTAACCGAAGCCAGCCGAGACAAGAGCGCGCTTGGCCCACCGGTTGCTGATGGAAGAAATGTGCCAGTCAACAACGTTGGGCGAGGCGTAGCGGTCGAGCTGGTTGCGGACATCAATCAGAGTCTGCACAGAGGTGATGTCCAGGTAGTTGACAGAAGAGAAGTCCAGGATGACGGCCTTGAGCGTGGGCTTGCTCTCATCCTCGCCAGTGGCCTCAGAAAGAGAAAGAGTACCGTTGGCAATCTTCTTAAGCTGGCCACGGGTCGGGCCGGGGTCGTTCCAAGGACGGTCGCCTGGCCGGGGGTACGAGGTCAGGTTGGTGCGGCGCGTGTTCTGGAAGATGAAGTCCACCAGGTGCTCGAGAGTGTGGGCAGCGTTGGGGTAGGTGAAGCCCTCAGCGAAGCGGTAGATGAAGACACCGGGGTAAGGAGTCTCAAGAGCGACGTTGGGGTTGGAGCCGTCGCTGTGGTCAAGCGGCAGGAAGACGCTGCGGGCAGACAGCTCGTTGTCCAGGCCGCCAATGCTGCCGTAGGGGCCGACAACCTGGTGGTGGTCCTGGCCAATGACCTGGTCGCCGAGAACGGAGTGAACCTTGACGCGGCCCAGGAGGGTGCCCTTCGACCGCAGGATGCGGAAGAGAAGCATGGCAGCAGAAATGGAGATGGTGCTGTAGATACCATCCTCAATGCTAGAGAAGACAGTGACAATGACACCGACGAAGAAGATGAGAACCTCAAAGGGGCTGACGCGCCAGAAGCCGTAGACGGTGTTGGGCGGGGTGATCAGGTCACCGACGGCGTGGATGATGACAGCCGACAGAGAAGCGTTGGGGATGTAGTAGAAAACGGGGGGGAGAGCGTATATGGCGAGGAGAACGACCAGACCAGTAATGACACCAGCCAGGGGCGTGCGCACACCGGCCTTCGACTTGATAGCAGTACGAGAGAAAGAACCAGTGGCGGGGTAGCCACCCAGGAAGGGACCAAGAACGTTGGTCATACCAATAGCAACCATCTCCTGAGAGGGGTTAATAGTGTAGTTGTTGACACGGCCGAAGGACTTGGAAATGGCAATATGCTCCATGAGGAGGACAATGACGGTGACGGGCAGGTAGCTCACGAAACCCTTGATGATCGTAATGTTGATCTCGGGAACAGCAGCATTCTGGAAACCACGGGGCACATTCTGCAGGATCTTGAAGAGCGGCTTAGTGCGGCGGTGGCGGTTGACCAGCCAGCTAATCATGGTGTACAGCAGAATGACGAAAGCCGTGCGCAGAGTCGAGAGGAAGAAGAAGATGCGCTGCTTGCGGGGGTAGCGCTTGGCGCAAACACTGCAGGCAATACGGATGAGGTAGAGCATCAGCAGAGCAGTCAGACCCATGGCAGCGTCAATCTTGACACCGGGCAGGTGCTTCAGAATGTTGACAATGACGTGGTAGGTCGGGGCACGGGTGTTGAAGCCGGTCTGGCCCAGCATAGTGGGGACCTGACCGACACCAATGTTGATGGCAGAACCTGTCATGTACGCGGACAGCGCAGTCAGGGAAATCAGATCGACAATCCAACCGAAGCGAATGAGACCGATGAACAGAACAATGGCGCCGGCGATGATGGAGAGAGCGGAAGCAATAACGTGAGCGGGAACATCAGGCAGGTCCTTGCCAACAGCAACGACGATGCCGCCAACAAGCTGAGACATGACGGCGACGGGCTGTATTTGAAAACAACGTTAGCAATTGAAACTGAAGTAGCACATAATTTTCATCGAAGCATTCTTGGGGTACTTACACCGATGGTGATATCCTTGGATGTAGCGAAGAACCAGTAGACGATGACACCCATGAACGACGAGTACAGACCAAACTGAGGCTCGAGGTTCGCCAGTGTAGCGTAAGACATACCCTGAGGAACGACAACAGCGCCGACAGTGATACCTGTGTGCAAAAGTAAGTCAGAAAATAAGCTCCCAAGATAAGACAGGAACGTGCAATGTTACACGCGATAGGAAAACGAAGAAACATCCAATAACGTACCGGCAACCAGATCACCGATCAGCCACTGTGTGTTGTAGCGGCCAATCCACTGCAAGAAGGGGAAAAGCGAAATGAGGTAGTCGACAGTCTCCTTGCCCGTGGGAACAAGGCCCCGGAGAGCGTCGACGGTGTGAGGCGGCTCCTCGACCCAGGTGTCATCGGAGGAGAAGACGGACTCGCCGCGGGTGACTTCGTCTTGGTAGGCGATGGGACGCTCGACCTTGATGCCGAGGCCTTTGGCCAGCGCGTGGCCAAGCTTGGTGGCCTTTGGTCCAGGCATGATGGCGGTTGTGATTCCGGCGATGTGAGGTTGAGAGGATGAAGGGTTTTGATATTCTAACACTCACGACTTTCAGACGAAAGATGGCGAAAGTAGAGAACAGAAACCCGGAGGGAAGGAGAGGATGGGGATGAGAAGAGACTTCAAAGGAAGATCGTCTTGAAGGTTGCAGCGGCAGGCGATGATATATATACAAAAGCGTAGAGGTGCTTTTTTCTTGTGACTAGACGCAAGCTAGACACGAGAGCAAGAACCCAAAGAAAGCTGGAGTACAGACCAAAAAATAAAGTGAACAAGATCCAGCTCCACGGTAGCCCAGCGCGTGTACCCCGTCCGAGAACTGGTGTATGTCGAGTGGGGGTGGGTAAGAAAAGAGACAGAAAGAGTCAAGAGAGAGAAGAAAAAGAAAAGAAGGATTTTGAGAAGGGAGGAAGAGAGGAGGATGAGAGGGAGGGGGTGTATTGCTTGTGAGTGTCTGTGAGCTTGTTCTCAAGCTCGGCGCGGGATGCAGACAGGGGGGGAGGGGTGGGAAAGCAGCCAAGCAAGGCAACCGGCGGAGGAGGATATTCAACAGCTCCTCTTCTGGGATGAATGTTTTTCTCAAAGTGGTAAATCTCCACAAGTCCTCGAGGCTCTGAAGGAAGAGTCAACTCGTGGGGAGACAGACAGAGAGCGAAGGAGTGTAAGAGAGGCGGGTCGAGTGGACGCAAGAGGTTAGCAAACGATGTTTTCTGAGTAACAAGTGGATGCTGTCAGGTGTATCGAGTGCACTCTCACGCAGTGGGGTTGAGAAGAAGGGCGCCACGAAAGGAACGCCTCGTCGTAGAGGATTCAAAGATGTCGGGTAACGCGAGGAGGAGAGAGACAGTCAGGGAGGCCCAAAGAGACGAGAGAGAGACAAGGGTTGCAGAGCAAACAGCACACACCCTCGCCGAATTCAAGAAGACGTAAAAGAAAATACTTTGATATTTCTTTTCGACATCAAGCGAACAAAGCGGCGAGCTCGTCACACGGTGATGCCGATGGCAAAGTATGGCGTTCGACGGATGGCGACTAAGGCGGGGATGGAAGGGCGGCGGCGAGAGAAGAGACGAAAGAGACGAAAGAACCTCAATCGAGGAGATTGGCTTTCGTCGTCAGTTCAGGCGAATATCACCAAAGCACCAAAGGGTATTTTTGCCTGGTGGTGCCGAGTAAAGGCCCCTGGAGGAAATTCAGAGCTCTGCAGATCGCTTCGGTGAGCGTTCCAGTTGCAGTGAGCGTGGTACAACTGCGGAAAGGTATGCTTGCTTGCTCAACACCACAACAAAAGGTAGATTGGATGGTGGGCGAGAGGACGGCGAATGAGCAAAGATGAAAAAGAAAAAAAGTAACGAAAAAAGGTAATGGAGGGCGGCCTTGCAAGGGTAGAGGTTGAGGCTTGAAAAATGGTCGATGGTGACAGAGGGCAATAGAATGATGGAAGTTCGCCCAGACCCAAGATAGTTAATGTGGTCGTCTGCAAAGGGCCAAAACACGACCAAATGAAAGCCAAAGTAGCTAGGGGGTGTGGCGGAGGATGAATGATTGAAAATAAAGAGAAGAGAGGAACAAGAGGAACAAGAAAGAGAACGGGAGAACAGAAGAACAAAAGGAACATGAGTGACAAAAAGGAACAGGAAAGATCAAGGGGTTTGACTCGAGAAAAAGGGAAAAGAAAAGGGGAGCAAAGCAAAAAGGATGACGAACCAGAGAGCAGGTACGACTGACGACGCGCAGCGAAGCGAAGACGGGAAAGAGCAACGAGCAATTCTGAAGCTTCGTATGCTGGCTGAAGCCGAAAGTGGAAACCTTTTCAGTTAGCTCGCATTGCGCCATCGTGTAAGTGCTTTTTGACAAAGCAAAGGTTGCTTTTTGGGCGTGGAGGGGCAGGGGCAGGCTGACGAAGGCGATGTACTGGTGGATGTCTAGTACTTGTGCTCCAACAATTTTGGCGGCAAATTCGGGGAAGCGCATGTATCCTACGTCAAATGCTACTTATTGCGGCCGGCGCGGAAGTTTTTTCTTCTTGGGCGATTCTTCTCCGTGGCTCTTTCCTTACTTTCTATCAAATTGTGTGCATCTTAGCATCTTAGCTTGCACCTTTTTGCTGTTTCCTGTCTTGATAATCACGCCTTCCCAACGAAGGTTCGGAGCGGTCACTGCTTGGCCCGAGATGTGCTTGGTAGTCGAGGCAGTTCTTTCCCGACTTGCGTCGTAGATTCCATTTGTTCTACGTCTTCTAGCTTATCGTAAATCTCCATTTCTGATGTCTGAAATCTCCATTTCCCCATTCTAACTCGGCACGCAAAAACCTGGCAGATGGCCACCACCACAGCACCACAAGGCGATCCTTTCCATTCCCTTCCCTCCCCTCACCTTCCCTCGTCCTACAGTGCACGCCGCCCACGAGGTGCACCCGCGTGATGGCTGTGCATCAAACGTTAATTGATTCTCCCCAATCACCGCCAACATCAGCTTGGCCTTGGGGTCTCAGCTGGAAAGCGGTCAGAACCTTTCAGGGTCATTTGGCATCTTTGCTTGCATCTTTGTCTCGCTTGTCGACAGGCTTAAGAGAGCTATCTATCAATCAGTCACAGCCGCATTCAATCAGATCAGTCGGTTAGTCGACCTTTTCTCTTTTCGTCTTTCGCCAGTTCTTTGCCTGGTCTTGGCTCGGAAGCACGCTCGCACAAGCTCATGAGCACGCACGGCATCTTTACGAGTATCAGCGTTGTGTATTTACAGTTGCAAGCGCCCTTGACGCACACCCTCTCGCAACAAACGGCAACATCCAGATATCTTGTCGCGCTTGATCTCGAGTCTCTCCGAGGAAGTAGTCAAACTAGTGTGAGACCTGTGAATCTAGCCGGGCGCCATGAATCCATCTCCCCATCTCCACGAATCCCTCGCCGTACGGAGTCTCGTCGTTGTTGCCCTAGCCGGATTCTACAGACCCTTCCACGGACTGCCAGAACTCGGCTCCGCCTGTCCAATCTCAGCCGTTTTTTTTTGGGCACGTCCTTCAGCCAGCGCGGGATGGAGCCTTTGTCGCGAGATATCAAGCAGGTTGCACATGCACGTCGGCCAGCTCGTGGAATGGACTGTTCTATTCTTACTTCAACCTCTCATGAGTATTCCGACTCTGACGCGCAACGTGGGTAGCAGTTGTGGCCCTGTGGGAACTGGGAACGGCACAAACTCGGCGTCGGTCGCCTCAGACGTTGTGGACATGCTCCGGATGGAACTGGCAGGGAAGAGAGGAGGGAAAAGCAGGGACTTCGATATTGACTATGGGAAAGGACATTGCAACTGCGGCTGCACCCAATTCGCTTCTCTCCAATGCGCACAGTAGCATTGTTTCCCCTGCTTTGCCCACGGCCACCCTTGTTTTCCTTTCGTAAAACAACAGAAGAAACAGAACAACCGAAAGTAAACCACAAAAAAAAAACAGGAACAACGCGCCCGCCCGCCCACGCTCCGCGCAACCCACACGCAACCTGACCTGCACGCCCCCTAGGAACACACCTTCGACATATGGACATATGCGAGACCAGGGCTAAGGCGGCCAATCAGAGAGTCGCATTGCTGCTTGCGCCATCGACGGATCCAGTGACACCATCGACCTCATGTGGGTCGTCGTCCATAAAAAACAGCCAAAAGCCACAAGGACAACAAGCTGACCTCGTCAATTGTCGGTTCTGAATTTATGTCTGCAGATGTGCTTTTTTTGTTGTCGCTTCTTTGTCATATTTTTATTGATTTTCTGAACGACTTTGGGCTTCAATTGCTGTTTAAGCTTTCCCGCACATTTGGGGGTGTGCATTCCGCCTTTTCCTTGCATGCAGTCGCAGCTCTGGCTTTTTATAGGCTGGTTTTGGAGTCCACCATTATATGCGGTTTCCTGTTTGGGACGCTTCCCGACTGCAATAAAGCGAAGACGCAATCGCAACGAAAGGAAGCCACGATGGGGTCCAAAATCACAGAAAATGTCAAAAAATTAAGACAAGAAGCACCGGTAGCAAAAAAGAATAGGCAAAAGAACGCTCCTTCCTTCTTTTGGAGAGAATGAGATACACAGTCACATGGTGTCTCATACGATGTGACTTTCTGTCCATGCATAATCCCCGCGACGTAGGAAAGGGCAAGAACCGTTTCTTACTTTTTTGACATCTTGTGCGCGCGTCAAAACGAACCATCTGCGTCTGACGCTGGCAACGCCCAGTACGACGTCGTGATGTCCTGTCACGAAAGACAAGCACAAAAAAGGTAAAAGAGTAAAATTGGAGAAGAAGAAATATTCTCGCCAGGATCCCCAATGTCTGCAACCCCGTAATGAATGGAAACCAAATGGAAGATGTTGGTGTACGTGGCCCATGATATCAACACAGAATAAAAAGCACCGCTGTCCGTCTCACTCACTTACACAGGTGGACACACACATGGTGACAAAATACACACACAGACACCGAGACATGCACCGGTGCATAGTAGAAAAAAGGGACAGCACGAAAACGGGGGAGGCGAGACGACCGGCGCGAGACCATCATCCTAGTGCCCGCGTTGTCGAAAAGACGTGATGATCCAGGTCCCTGTTCCAGATCCTGGCCTAGCAGTCCAGATGTCTGAAAGCCTCCAAAAATTATCAAAGAAGCCAGCCACCATCGGTGAGAAGGGAGGGAGAGGACCTCGCCGAGCACCTGGAGCACTTGCGGCGTCAATCAGGTGCTCCGTCTTTTTGTCTTCTGGTGCTTCTTTTCTTTTTCTTCGGAGACTCCTCTTCGCTGATCCCGCGCGTACCCACGCGTCTAGACCCCCTGCTGGGTTCTTTTAGCTTGTGCTGGCTGCCGTTGACTGTTCTGCCTCGTAAGATGCGTCTCAAGGCATCTGGGCACGCGACAGGGAAAGATGAGCAACAGAGATGGCGGCACATAATTTTCGTAAGAGAAATAAGAGAAACAGGCTCCTAATGTCAATGTATTTGTCCATGTAAAAGGCGGCTGTCTCAAAAGTCAATAAAGGACGCCACATTACGTGTTGGCAAAGTAAAAAGAAAGTGATGTTCAAATTCTTTGCACTCTTTTGGCTTGCTGCCGATCCTACAACTGTCTGAACACCCCCAATGTATCCCTCGGGTATGTGCTTGGCAGGATGCATACGAACAGAGAAAAGCAGAGGAAAACAAGCAAAAATAACCCGGCACAGAGATAATCTTACCTGCCGCCCGCTCGCCTCCTCCCGGGTGCCCTTTCCTCATATTGCTTTTACTTTCTATTATTTCTCCCTTTTACTCTTCTTTTACGCAACTCTTTACCTGGGTTCGAGAGCATAGACCACATGCGCTGTAGACACGCCTCTCCCCCTTGATTCTACGCTTTCACACATTTTCGTCTTGATGGTCGCCTCTCTGGCCTGTGAGTTATTTCTTGTGCCTGTTGGCTGATTTAATCGTTTTGCTCATATTGTTTGCTCGCCCGGTAATTTTTGCCTTTCTCTCGGCAAAGTACACTCCCGGAGGGCTGGAAAGACGAATAGTAAAGGCCAAGACAATGGAAAAGGAACAGAGCAGAAAACGAAACATGAGCTTGTGGGTGGGATGGAGAACCTACAGACAGACTGCTCCATGCCTTTCTCCGCATTCCACTCAACTGCCTGTACTCCGTAATACCTCGTATGCAAGATGCACCTCGTAGGACCTCCGAGAAAACAATGGAGACAACGAACATGCCAGGGGTTGTTTCCTTCTCGTCTCCTCTTTTTCCTTCTTTTCTTCCTTCTAGAAGCATTTATTTACGTTATCCGAATCGCTATTCCCAGCCTCCCACCCAGAATATCACAAAACACGGGAGGGAGCCATGCAGGTCGATGGAGCATCAATCTCAGAAGAGGATACGATGTTTCCTTGTCCACCACATTTCTTCCACATCCCATCTCCACCCCCCAAACAGCTCAGCCCGAGGGAGAAGAAGTTCCATCCACTATGTTTCCGTGAGTCAACGAAACCAAGGCACAGGATGGGGGAGGCGACGAGAGACGCGGCGGGACAGGCGATCACGACCAAGAAACCTGAAAAGGAAATGCAATAGAAGGAAAAGAAGGAGCGCTAGAACAACAGATGCATGCACCCGTGGGGGTTGATGGTAGGATAGTGGAGGCAACATCGTATATCCAGTTGAGGGGAGCCTGATAAAACCGCAAGTAAGAAGTGCGGGAGGGGGCCGGCCAAGAGGCCCAGATCAACGCCCACGCAGCATCTTCTGCAGGGCGAGGTAGTGAGATTGACTTGGGGAGAAGGAGACGGTGCCGGACTCGGCCGGCCAGGCCGCTGCAGGTCTACTGCATGCTGCATCTCCATGCTGTGGGCATCTCCTCTTGATTTGCCTCCTTTGCGTTGTACACCTCCATGTTTTCTTTTCAGCCCCGAGGGGGGGTCCATGCCATGTGCTCTTGCCATGTGCTTGATGTGCCTTTGTGCCTCTTGTTGCCATGTTTTGTTGACTCCTCCGGCTTACCCGAGCTGCATCCCGTCTGACAGGCACGGCGCTACGAAAGTTTGGCAACGGGAGAGAAGAAGGTCATGAATAGCTGGAGACTTAGATCGTGTTGACCAAGCCAGACACGGCATGGCCAGGTCCATGATGTGCAGGCCAAGCTATTTAGCAGTCTTGCCCAGAGACAATCAGGCCTCGCTCAAGACAGAAAGGCCCATTCCTTCTAATATTCCCAGGCCGTCGTTCGTCGTTATATCCGGTATCGTGAGGACAGACAGCGTAACCTGTATCCGTTCTGTATCAATCTGTATACGTAGTAGTAAAAGGTTATCCCACTTTATATTCTTTTCACTCGTCAATCTCATCTCTTATGCTTGAACACTGTTCCATTCTCCATTGTGACAAACACCTGGTGTGTGCTACTTGACAATAAAAGATAATATGCCACCGATGAAAGAGATGATTCTCAGTCATACAAACAAAGCCTCGACGGAATAAATAAAAATGTTAGTCCGCACCATCAACGAATGACACTGCAGCAGCGTCAAAGAGAGTATCTTAAACAATAAAGTTGAATCATGCTGCACCATTCCCTGTGAGAAAAAGAAGAAGAACAAGAAAGGAAAAACGAGACGAGAAAACAAACAACAAAAACAAAATGAAGACCCTTGGCACCGAACGGCCGGCAGGCACACATCAGGAGACCCAGGACTAGGAGCTCATCTTTGTTGCCGCTTTCTCCTGGTTTTCCAAACGCCCAACTCCCATCTCGTCGACCACTACACGCCCCGCGTCGATGTGTCTCGCCAGTCCATCAAACCGTCCAAGCTCTCTCCGGTTGAGAGAGTATTTGTCGCTTCGAAAGAGAGAGGGTATCTATACGCCCCGCAAATCCAGACAAAAAGAAAGGGCTGCGGGCAAAAGGGCGTTGTCTGTGTAGTCGAGTTCCGTGTACCTTAAAAAATACCAAATGAGATAGTCTCAAAAGGATACGAAACAAGAAACATAAAAGCATCCACACGTCCAAGACGGCCTATACGTATAAGCTCGAGACACGACACATCGGGCTGACTGGTCTAGAAACCGTGGACTTTGATGGTCTTCTCGTCAAGGCCAAGGCCGGTAGCCTTGTCAATCAGGAAGTCGCGGATCTTGCTGCGCTGGTCGCCCTGGAGCTGGATCACCTCACCCATGCCCTTGGACTCGGCTGCGGAGATGATGGTTCCATTGCAAGCAAACTCCTTCTTGATGACCTTGAGGATCTTCTTGTGGTCAAACTTGGGGGGGATACCCTGGACCGTGGTCAAGGTCTTGCGGCCATTACGTTCTGTAGTGGGAGGAACCATGTTAGCCATTGTTTTTGTGTATCGAAAATCAACTGTCGAACGTCAAGGCAACACAGGCACATGTGCACATTTATTATGCATCATAGCATCGCGAGGCGTAGCACGCGCTCGTGTGCGACAGGCGGGGTTGGTGTCATGTGCCTATGTGCCCGTGTTGCCCAGATTCCGGGTGCGAGGGCGAGGATCAAAAACGTACGCTGGATTCGGATATGGAGGTATTCCTGTTGCTTTGCCTGCGATTGTCCGGTATCTTCGTCGGCGTCGGCGAAGGGGTCTGGAGGGGAGGTTGAGCGTTAGCGATTTTTTTCTTCCGATATTTTTTGCCTCTTCTCGGAGCCGGCACTAGAACGTGGACTGCATCCGAGGAGCGGGGTGACGGGTGGGTGGATGAAGGTGCGCACCATTGATCTTGAGATTTTCGATTGACATCAACTCGACTTTCTCTGCGTAACTCGTGGGAACGGGGTTTTGTAAAAGGTGCGCGGTGCTGGGTGGACGCAAGGCGTGTTAGCAAAGCGGAAGAACGTCGGCAGAGGAAGCAGCCTTGGACTCTCAGAGCCTCCCCGGAGCCGCAAAGCCTCGGAGGGGTCAAAACACCCCCAAAGCCAGCAAAGCTGAGGAAAAGTTGAAGCTGGAGCATCGTGAAAGACCTACATAGATCAAACTAGTGACGTGATCGGGATCTGGATTTGTTGAGATCGGTGGTGTTGAGTTGGGATAGTTGATGTTTGGAGTGATAGTTTGTTGTGATGGAGTGGGAAAACAGGATTAGGAGCGCTTTTAAGAGGGGAAGGGGAAAAGAGGGAAAAGGAAGAAGACGAGAAAGAAAGGCGAGTGAGGGAAAGAAGCGGGGAACGAAAGGGAAGGAAGGAGCGAAAGAGTGGCGGGGCACGCGATAGCGATAAAACGGGCCAATCAGAGGCGGGCT
Organism: Ophiostoma sp. CBS 140.51; assembly: GCA_029298735.1. Taxonomy (NCBI): domain Eukaryota; kingdom Fungi; phylum Ascomycota; class Sordariomycetes; order Ophiostomatales; family Ophiostomataceae; genus Ophiostoma; species Ophiostoma sp. CBS 140.51. The sequence goes on along the minus strand of JANSLP010000073.1, from coordinate 84,582 downwards.
TCGGTCGTCCAAGTGACCCACAATGGCAAAATTCACAAAAAGAGGGCTGCCGCTAGCTGGATTTTACAGGGCATTTTGGGGCATTTGTGTGCACAAAGGCTGCAGAAGGCACACAGTCGGCATATGACTCAGCAGTTTACAGGCAGTGATTCGTCCAATGGTCCCCCCAGCGGCCTGCAGCGAGCCTGCAGGAGAGAGGCTTTTGTTTCTCTTTTTCTTTGCCTTTCTGTGCTATTCGCTCGCCATTTTGGTCTCACATTTTGGCTGTGCGACGTCGACGGGCTGTCCGATATGCGGACGATATCAGGCACTTCTGAGCAGCAGGTGCATGAGGGCTGCATGGGCCAAGGCTGTCCATGGGAATTCGAGAGCCGGGAAACAAAAGCCTGGGCTGAGAAGGATGCCGCTGTGAAGCTGCAGCAATGGAAGGAAATAATGAAAGAGAATGGCATCGTGATATGTAGAGAGGCTGCCATAACGGTTACTTGCATAATTGTTTGTCTGTTTCTCTGTCGCTCCTTACTGTTTGCATGCCATCCGTCGCCCATTGGAGCGTTCTTCCCGTGGTTTCCTTCTTGGTGCTGGCGGGGTTCAACCATCCGCCGGGCAGGCGCAACTGACGCACTGGCCGTTGTTGCGGGGGAAAGACCACTGGCCAGACGGCGCTAGAGCCAAGACCCAGGGGACCCAGGGGCCCTAATGTGTATCGGGACGCGCAGTGATCGCGAAAAAAACGCGACTTCGTTGCTCACGTATTCAGCCTAGAACCGGAGCCAGAAGTTTGAACCAGCAGCACGTCAGCCCTCTTTTTCTACGACAGCCCCCTGCATGCACTCCGATAAGATCCACGTGCCATGTTGCTGAAGACACAACGTTGTTTCCGTGCATCATTGTCGAGATAGTCCTTTGTTTACTGCACCTTACTTCATCCCATCACAGCCTCGTCCTCAATATCAACAATCACCTCCACATCGACACAATGCCCAGCCCGGCCAAAGACGGCACCTCGGCGGTGCCAACACTGCTGCCACCGTCGTCGCTGTACCCGCCACCGTCGTCGCCCAGCGGCCCGCGGACGCTTAGAAAGCTCCAGTCGGCGCACAACCTCGGGGCGAAAGCCAACAGCAACAACTTGCCGTCAATGATCTCACAGCAACGTTTGCTTCAGCAGCAGCAACTGCACTTGCACCACCAGCAACAGGCCCAACAGCAACTACAGTCGATCCAGGCGCAGCAGCAGCGCTCGTCTTCGCCGGTCCGTCGCAACATTAGCAATACAGCGACCATTGGCACCCTCACCTCGGGGAATGTTAGCAGCAGCAACAACACCAGTAGTAGCATCAACCGCTCACCACAACGTGGACGTGCCAACAGCGACGCGACGAGCATCCAGCAGATCAGCGCGGCGGCGAGTGCCAATGCAAGCCGGAGGCCATTACTGGGCCGGTCGCCAGCTCTCGACGCGCTCTCCATCGACCGTCTCGTTCGTGATGGACCGCCAGACGGCGATGTGGTCGGCGCACTGAATAATCTGCGGTGGAAGATCCTCGAGACGGGCATCAAGAGCGACAGCGATGGCATGGTAAGCGGTCGATATATGTACGCCTCAATCTTGTCTCTGTACTAACACCACAGTCCTCCGCACGCATCTACGTCTGGCTGATCCTACTCGACTGCCCGGTCCTAGAGACGGACGCCTACCTCTCCCTCGTCCACCGTGGCGCCTCTCCCGCCTACTCCAAGATCCGCAACGACACCTTCCGCACCCTCACGACCGACCCTCTATTCCGCCGCCGCGTTAGCGAGGCCAGTCTTATCCGGCTGCTCAACGCCATTGCCTGGAAGCTGCACGACGTGCGCGAAGAGAAGAGCTCAAGGCATCCGCCTATGCCGCAATTACCAACCTCCCGCCAGTCACTGCCCAGCACACAACAACAGCAGAACCAACAAGCCCAGGACAGCATGACGGCCGGTGGCAAGGGTGTCCTCAGCATGCTCAACAACGCCGCGGCCGCCGGCTCGACATCGGCCAACACATCGCCTGCCGCCAAGAACCGCGCGCGTGCGCTCACGCTCACTACTGAGGGCTCCGAGACAAGCGTCTCTGCTGAGCCCGGCACCTATGTCCAGGGCATGAACGTGCTGGCTGCGCCATTCTTGTATGCCGCGCGCAGCGAGGCCGAGGCTTTCGTCGCCTTCCACCACCTACTCACAAAGGAGTGCCCGGGCTACATTCGGGGTGCTATGGACGGTGTCCACAAGGGCTTGGCTCTCGTCGACAAAGTTCTCGCCATTGTCGACTCCAAGCTCAGTTTGTATCTGCTGTCCAAGAACCTATCGGCCGAGATCTACGCCTTTCCCTCGGTGCTCACACTCTGTGCCTGCACGCCGCCACTGCCCGAGGTGCTGCGCCTGTGGGACTTTTTGTTTGCCTACGGGCCGCACCTCAACATCCTGTGCATTGTTGCGCAGCTTATGATGATTCGCAACCAGATCCTGACCAGCCCGAGGTACGTACGCTTTCCGGTATGGATTTGATATTGAAAGACGTGTGACTAACAGTACAGCCCCAACAAACTGCTTCGGTCATTCCCGGCGCTGCAGGCCGACTCGATCAAGCGCGTCACGCTCACCATCATCCGAAAGCTTCCAGCAGACGTCTACGCCGAGATTGTCAACCACGCGTTATGAGGTGTTACCCAGAAAAAGAGTGTACGATTTGATTTGAAGATACGGAGACCGCGCTGGACGCCACTCACCAGGACTATGCAATTGCCACAGTCGCAGCCACCGCCTTGCACCAACATCGATGACTCTTAAGCCAACCGGTGGTGTTTGCGGCGCAGAGGGCAGTGTGGCACAGAAAACGGGCCGAGACGCTGCTACGCCTTTATGAGGCCCCTTTGCGAGGCTTCCACTAAGACGATGAAGCTACAAGGCTCCCAGCAGACCTTCAATCCGAACATGCAGCGCCTTGCCATCACTGCCTTGGCCTCAGCAAGAGGCCAAACGAACAAGGCCAGCCAGGTCACAGCCAGGCCACAGGCAACGGACGGTTGCTACAGTCGTAACGGCATCATATTGCCAGGAAAGACGGGTCAGAAAAGGGAAGATCCCTCCCGGTGTTGGTTCAGGAAAGAAGGAAGATCCTGGAAGGCAGCGGCTGCTTCTTGTTCCATTTAGCCGCGAACGAACGGTTCTGGGAAGAACACGCTTTGTTTGTTCTCTGTTGGCCCACAGCGGCCAGGATTTTTTTGAGTCTTTATTTGCCGGGTACGGGATTCGGGACAACGGGCAGAACAGAAGACAGGGAAGGAGGAAGGGGAAGAAACGGCGAACAGGGATTGGAATGACACGATAGATGTAAAAGAAGACGAGATCATGACATTATGGCCATTTTATTTTATCCATTCCGCCAACAGGTCCAGGCCATAGCTGTGCCAAGCATTGCTTGTTTTTGTGAGAAGAAGCTTCTCTCCATTTTTACATGTTTGCCCATTAGATCAGTACAGCCTCCTGTACACCATTCTCAGATCGGTGATCTGTGCGGTGTTTGGTTGTGCATCGCCTTTGATTTGTGTGGCACCCTATTCGCATCGTGTTCCTGCAGCAATAGGGCGACACTGCATAGGAGGGGAGGGGGAAAGGCTGGCTACCATCGGCAGGTAGCGAAATGTCAACAACCCGGGGTTCAAAAGAAAGCAACAGGTGAGAAGTTATACAGACTTGCCATGCGACGGTAGATGACTCCTTTCAGTGACATGAGAATATATCTAGAAAGATCAGAATATTAAAACGCCTCAGTTCTAAGAGAAGACCCAAAAACTTCAAGTATGAGGCCGTATTGTTGGTAGATGCCTGAAAATAAGAACGATATATTTCGGTATACTTTTTTTGGTTTGTTTTCTTTTTCTTTTTCTATTCAAAAAAAAAACTACAAAAAGAAAGAAGAAAAAAACAATGGAAGAAAATAAACCGAGGTCTTAAAAAAACAAACCAATGGAAAAGATGCCCTTGAGATTAGATCTTGCCTCGACAATCTTCGATCGCTTTCTCTGTATGCAGCTTTCTGGGTAGTGGAAGAAAGTGGGAGGGAGGGGGGTAGAATGTAACCCTGAGGTAAAATCAGGAAAATATCAACGTCATTATCACAGCCCAATCTATTCTAACTCTTCAAAAGCTGCCATGTGCCATCCACCCGCCTGCTTCCATCCTTCGATGGCCTTTTCGGCCGTCTCTGCCTTTTGGTGTTAGATCTTGGTTTTATTGCTAGCCTTGTTTTTTCAAACTCTTTTTTGTCTGTGTGCCTGCGTGTCTGTGGCCGTTTTTGGCCTCTTTTTAATATCCTTTATCTGTCATTTTTTGGCCGGCCAGCACGTTATTTCCTCCCACCCACTTCCTTATCTGTGTGCATGTATGCTTGAACAACCGGTCTTCCCATGTTTCCCTCAATTTTATTGTTTCCTTTTTCCCGTTGCTCGCCTTTATATAATCATTTACCCCCCTCTCTAATGTGGCTTTTGATTTTTGATTTTTGATTTGTTCTAATCATCAACTTCATTTACTTTTTGCATCTTCGCCATTGTTTTCATTTGCCAAACATCGTCATTCGCTTTCAACACTCGCTTATTCTCCTTTTGTCGACAATCGCCATTTGCTCTCATCTTTGAACGATTTTGATTTAGCTTTATCGCAACAACAACCATAGATTGCCATTTAATAATACTGCATCGAAGAACAATAGACACCAAAGACACCAAGCTATCATACTATACTCAATACCAGCAACATCAACCACCTAGGAACTAAACCGACATACATTTTATACACTAGCACAGCTATTGCCAGAGGACCCCAGGGCGAAATGGGCTCCCACCTCGCGCTCATCATTGCGATTATCGCAATGTTGAGCACACTCTCTGTCGCAGAGCAGCCAAAGCAGCGACAACAACCACCACATCAACAACAACATCAACAAACACATTCATTCGCGCCGCGGATAACACCTTATCCACGGAAACGAGCACCGTCCATTTGCGAGCAGACATATGGCCCTGGATCCGTCGCGTGCGGCGATGCCAAAGCAGCCATGTGCTACAACCCGAGCATAGGACAGGTACGACAAACAACGGCTCTCTCATAATTCGAAACATTGTAGACTAACGTGACTCTTAGTCCTGCTGTACAGATAATGGCTACTGTGATCGTGGGCAATACTGTGCCCCTGTTCCCGGATACTGCTGTTTGGATGTAGGTCCGCCGCCATGACTGCCCACTCTTACCTATCTTTTCATCTACTAACTTGGGGTAGAGCGAGGACCTTCAAGTATGTGCCAAAAACGCGGGATTCGAGCTACCATTGTCGATACTGTTATCCACGAACGAGTCGACACCACAACCGACAGACAATAACAGCGGAAGCGCACCACACGTACAAGTCTCGGCCGTTGGGGGTAAAGAGCAGTGGACACTGGTATGGATGAGTTTGGGAATCGGTATCGTGGGCGTGATCATGACGACCTTTTGAGAGTAAGAGAGGGATAAAGAAGGACTAGAAGAACGAAGCATTTAATACTTATTTACCCTAATGTAATATATACACTTTTAATTATTCAAAACCCCAGGACATATCTTCACTGTTTCTTGTCAATATTATCCCATCTCTTTTGATGCAGGTTTCGTTGAGGTGCTGCCCCTTGCCCACTCGTTGAGAAATATGTGTGAAATCTTTCTTTTGTTGTTCAGCCACTCAAAGAGGCGAGAACTAAACAAATGCTGAAAAAGATCCCCTTGGCAAACAGCTGCCGTCGGGGGGTGATGTAGAAAGTAAAATAAAATGTAATGTATGTGTGATGCTCCCTTTTTTTGTGAGAGAGATGATGCAAAGTGGTTCCCCAGAAGTATGCAAATATGAAATAAAAAAGAACGCCCAATGTGATGAAAAGAAAGGAAAAACCCCAAGCCGTAAATGCGTGACAAAGATGGAAAAGTGTAAGAGTGTAAAAGAAAGAAGGAGAAATAAAAATAAAGTAAGTTGTAAAAAGAAAAATGCCAACATGCTTTTGTCGTATGGTTGCGAACTTTTGTTTATCGTAACATCGTTGGAAAGAAAGAAATGAAGAAGGAAATAAGTGAAAGTAAACCAATACCTAGTGGTAAGTGAGATAGGATAGATCAAGAAGGGTCGCAAACTCGTTTAGTAGGCAGGGCAGCCGTCCTCAGCCTGGCGGAAGGCGTTGGAGAAGAACTCCTGCATGGCCGAGTAGTGGAACAGGATGCCGCCCAGCACGGCCAGATGCCACAGGTTGTGGCTGCCGCCAATGTAGTCAAACATGCCCGGCCGCCACCGCTCGGGAACCTTGCTGGCGTACACCAGGGCACCCGTCAGGTAGACCAGCAGCGACTTGGTGATGGGCAGGTAAAACTCCCATACAAAGGACGTACCGCGGGTCGTCATGATCTGGAGTACGGGAACGAAACCCGTGGTGGCCAGGCCAACATAGAAGGCCACACGGGCCCAGGCCATGTCGGCGCGGTTGAAGAACGGGTGCCAGGGCAGGATGACGCCGCCAATGCCGAGCAGGGCCGTCATGGTCATGTAGATCCAGCGGCTGAACGGTTCACAATAAAAGGCCGTGTACTCGGTCGTCATGATGGAGGCGGCCACCAATAGAGAGATGCCAGTGTAGTCGACACAGGCCAGCGACGAAATCAGCTCGGCGTCAGCAATCGAATTCATGGTGTGCCAGATGGTGCTGCAGACCAGGCACTGGCACGCCGCGAAGAAGAAAACGGCCGCAATGAAGACGTCCGTGTTGGTGCTGAGGTGGAAGTTGACGCTCGTTGGGTAAAAGTAGAGGGCAATCGACAGCACAATGACAATACCCAGGCCGTGAGACCAGATGTTGACCAGCTCGTTGGACAGACGGAACATGGACCGGAAGCACGCTGCCTTGGTCTCGCTGAAGCGGTAGCCGCGGACAATGTGCGGGTTGATGCGCCATGGCACGGGCAGCTCCTCGTAGCTAAGCAGGCCGTTTTGCCGTGAGTTGGCAATGGCCCGCTGGATGTGTTCCTCAAGCGTCTCGGCTGCCTTCTTGGCCCGCTCGATACCCTCGTCCACCGCCTGCACTGCACGCTCAATGCCCTCGTCCACCACCCGACGGCCCTCGTCCATGAAGAGGCCTGCCGCGTCCGTGGCGTGCGAGATGCTCCGCTCGCGGAACTTGTGGGCGTGGTTCTCAAAGTCCGACAGCATGTCGTCGAGCAGCTCGATGCTAACCCGGGCCTTCTCGTTGAGCGACCCGGCCGCCTCCAGAGCCTCCTGGTACCGCACCTCGATCGTCTCGACCATGATCTGCAGACGCCGCCGGCCGGCACCAATCACTTCTTCAGAAGCCTGTGAGCACCGTGTGCGTACAGCCTGGAGTGTGGAGTAGGCCCGGGCAATGCTCGAGTCAATGGAGATCTCGCCGTAGCTCTCGAGGCTCTCCAGCCGCCGCTCCAGCTCGGTCAAGAACAAATCGAACTTGAGCAGAAGGCTCTCCTCACTCTCCATAATGTGGTTGACTAACGACTTTCGCCGAGGCCGGCTAAAGGAGGACCGACCGCCTCGCCGCCGCACGGGCGCCATATCGGCTGCAGCCTGTTCGGTTCCAGTCGTCTTCGAATCGACAGCCCCTTCGGCGGGGCTGCGGCTGCTGGTCATTGAGGCGTTGCAAGACATCTTGGATGTAGCAAAGTCCATCATGTCTTGCAAGAGAGTTAGGAGAAAGTAGTGAATTCGCTCGCTCGGAAATATGCGTATGCGTGTCGGCGCTGCGTCGGGTTTCAAGACGAAGGGCGAGGGGAAAAGGGTCAAGGAAGATGGAGGGGGGTGGTTTTGCCGGCCCAATTCCTAATTCGCAAACGGCGGCAACCCTCTGTTGTTCGGTTTGATAGTTGCTGAGGTTTGTCCGCCGTTTATGTTTATCCCGGAAAGGCGTCCGAGTCGTCACCGGTGCGTTGATATTGTCGTCGTAGTCGAATATACGGGTGAGGCAAACAAAAATGTCGATTTCGCTGAAAAAGTGTAATTGATGCGAAAGGGGTTCGACTTCCTCGTCCTCTCTAGCCGTGAGAATTGGTGGGAGAGCGAGGGTTCAAATGGCACGTCGTATGCAGGAGAAGGATAAATGGCTCGCCGAGGTGGTCGTCGTGGGGGAATGAGAGGAGAAAGAGGAGAAAGTCGGCCGTCAAGTGAGGAATGTCAGCTTTGCAGAGTTGGAGAGTTGCAAGGAGTTGGCAGCCGTTGTTGAGAGGAGAGAGAGACGTAAAAGGCGGAAATTTCGCGTTCATGTGCCGGAAGTCGGCGGGACCATGGCAGGAGTTAACCAGGAGTTGGAAATAGCGTGGAGAAGCGTTGCTTGTCCCAAACGGGAAATTGCCAATGCAGCCCAAAACCAGGATTGAACCAATGGCGGCAGGAGGCCCCAGGCGCCTGAAGCGACGGTGCCTTTTTACAGGCCAGTGGCGGTCAACAGGGTCCTTTTTGTCCGTCTTTGCCAGTCCTTCAGCGGGCAGGCACAAGGAAACAAAGAGGGAAGTTGCAGGACTTAGTGCCTTGGCTTGTGAAAATGACATGAGCCACAGCTTATGTAATTCAGCCACAGGAAGGGCCCTTCTACTAAACGCGACACAGTGAATTTGTTTGGTGATTTCGACCACTGAAGCTCCACCACAAACGACAACGACCTCGTCTTTCTTTCGCACGACTCACAAATCCGCCGACTTCTTCTGCATCTCAACCCTCCACACACCATATCCACATCTTGCAATGCAGACCGACGACATCGTGACGGACGAGGGCCTCGTCGCCCTCCTCGAGGCCTCGACCCAGGCGCGCGAGCAAGCTCTTGAGCTCATTGACAAGGCCACAAAGAGCGCCTCAGCCGACCCAGCGACACTGGCACCGCTGCTGGAGCGTGCCGCCGAAATTGCTCGCGGTCAAAAACTTCTCGTGGCCAACATCGCCCAGCTGCGCAGCCTCCACCGTACCGCCTATTTCTCGGCACGCGAGACCAAGTCGCAGACCGCCGAAGCGCGCCAGGAGGTCGACCGACTGCACTTGCAGCTGCAGAACCTGTACTATGAGCAGCGCCATCTCCAGGGCGAGATCGACGCATGCGAGAACTATGAGTGCGCACACTGTCCCCCTATCTTTGTTTTGGTCCGGGCATCACTTACTGACTGCAATTTAGCCATTCATATATGCACCTGCCGATGATTCCCGTGGAGGAGTTCCTAGAGCTGCACCCCGACCTCGCAGACGCCGACGAGGAGACGTTAATGACGGCGCGGATCGGCTACGAGAAGCAGGAGCGCGAAGCCTTGGAGCGTCAGAAGAACGAGCTTCTTAAGAAGAAGCTCAAGCTGATCGCCGAGAACAAGAAGCGCAAGGACGATCTGGCCAACCTGGACAAGGACCTAGAGAACTTTATTGACGTGAGTGCCTTCTGCTGGATAACTGGGATTTCTTCTCATACTCGGTTGTCATACTGACCATTGCAACAGGCTGCCAAACCCATCCAGAACCTTTTCGAGAAGGTTGTTTGAGCAAGTCGCATCGACAGCATCACGAACAGATTACCGAAACGATCGGATGACGATAACGACGATAATGATCATGATTCTCACCACCTGGCCCCGACGACATCATCGTATTATCGTATCGAGCTGCCTACCGGGAGTTATGGTCCGATCCGCCGCCACGTGGTACTTTTGTCGCATCTAGGATAGGGCACCTCTCTTTATCTCCAACGGTCTTTACACCCACCTTCGGAAGGAAGCCGCGTGGCGGGCAGCGTGCTCAATGTCCGCATCCGGCAAATAACGGCTCCTTCTCATTCACCTCACCGCAGAGAGTGACGCCCGAAACTAGTCGAACACGCCCGGACTTTGAAAACGTGGGGGGCTGCCACGAGACAAGGCCTGGGGCCTGACAGAAAGCCTCATCGACCAGCACTGGCCCCGGCGAATAAACTTTGAAGGTGCCGCACCGCCATCTAGAACCTAGAACGGACGGCAATATCCGACAACCTGGCCCTGGGCCAAACGACTTCACTGCAACCTGCTGCGCCTGGAGGATGATTCATAGCAGTACTGGCGTCGAAACGGTCAGGATAGGGTGGTAACGGGGCGTCTTCTGCAGACTGAGCACTGCAGACGGAGAATAGGAACGGAGAGACGGATGAATTGTGGCTTGCATATCAATGGATTTCGAGGTTGCCAATATGCAAGGAGCAAACATACCGAGCAGAGCCATGCAATGTTGCAAAGCTGGAAAGTGCACCCATTCTCATTTCCATAGGTATTTGCAAGGACGCCATACCACTGCCACATCTATGATACAAAATTTCCAATTTGACCTCCGTTAGAACCTCGGTCTCGAATTTCACGTGCTATTGTGACTATGCATATGATGCCTCGTACGGTACCTGACAAAGTTGCTTTTCTCCTGTGATTTGATACTTGTTCTTTTTTAGGACTTCTCTCCGCATTTCTCTCCCTCTGAGAATATTTACAATCGCCAATTTTCAATCGCTGTTGTGAACTGTGGCTTAAAATATACAAAACATAGAAAAAGAATGCGGCTGCCTGGAACGGGGCCAGCTACGGTGGTAGCTCGACCATCGAACACGAGCCCCCCGTCCAAAGTTTAGTTCCGGTGCGGAGGCGAGACGCGGGCCAAGAATAGCAATTTTACGGAGAAACCCAAAACAACAAAAGGAGGAAAATGGAGTACGGCCTTTTCTGCTACACTCCGGAACCACATGGCGACGCCGGGCAACAATAGAGTTAGATTTTTACGAGTTTGAATCGAACGAGGCTGAGGCGATCCGGAGTGTCGCAGATAAGATGGCATTTTACTGTTGCCTAACGGAGATGCGTCAAACTAAGGTTCTCACCCAGAACAAGCCACACTAACATACGGCAAAAAGAGGCACGGAAATGCGATTGAAAGGCAAAAGATAAGTAAGAAAAAAAATAGATCAAAGATAGAAGATTTAATACGAGACTGGTCAACTGAAACTTTGGCGGATTAAGAAGGCTGAGATCAAAAGTATCAATTTATAGCGCGATGCAGTCTGATGTCTGTTGAAGGGCCACAAGAAGACAAGCCAAAACGGAGACGGGGCGAGAGCAGAACGAGATCAAAATTATGTGCTGCAATTAAATAATACTTTCACAAGATTATACACTTAGTTGGTAGCGGTGTATCTTTCTGGATGCAAGGGAGGTGAGCCAAACGCGTTATTTTCCTGTATCTTCTGTTAAGTACTGGCAGAGGTGGGAATAAAGGCCGATGTGCTTAAGCCACCGTTTTTTTTATGAGAAGAAAACCCTAAGTAAAAATTATATATCTAAACTTTTGTTATAAATACGATATAGTGAGTTTATTCAAAATTGTATTTCAACTGTCAAATAAAATCTGTAAATTCAACAGAATCAAAGCCGCCATTCACTAACACATCGTATCCTCCTAACCTTATAGATGACCATATTCTCGCAGCCAAATTGAATGCATTGCTAGTACAGAATAGCCACGTCAGAAACGGTGAGCACTTTATTGTCTCGAAGTACGGAGTACACCACCATCAATGCCGTGAAACGATGACACCTGTAGCATCTACCAGCATGGTTCACCAGGAATGTTTCCCGGCCTACTGGCTGAGCCCAAGAGCTTGTAGAGAGTGTACCTTGACACGCCGAGGGAGCGTCTGTACTCGGACGGACTTGTACAGGCCAGATCATTATGCTACCCAGGGCGAGGACTTCACTGGCCAGTCCCCTGGGAGAGGTACAAGATTCTTATCAAAGTAAGATACTTGTTCTACCCAGACGATTTTGGTCTGGACCTGCCTCTTATCTTGAAGTGTAGCACAGCATTTTCCTGCTTTGGATACCTAGTATTCTGGGATGGTAAGTTGACGGGATGCTACATAGCTAGACCTGGACTTCTGAATACTGCATGTACTGGACCTTGCAGCCACACACTTGGTCTCTATCGACAGCACATATTTTTTTTTAACCGAGAGATACTCAACGAAAGGTTGTAAAAGAGGCTGCGTATGTAACCCAGTGTAGCGGAAAAATTCAAAACATTCAAACGGTCTAGTGTCGGGCAACATGAAGGCTTTTCCCCCTTTCATTTGTTGCTTCTCCTTTTTTATGTGGATTTCTCGTTTGGCGACGATCCTTTCTGCTTCGTGTATATTTTGTTCTCTTCCAACTGTCAGGAACGCCAGAACTAAGCCGTCGAGATCGCCAAGGGGAAGTTGGAAAATGGCACAACTTCAGGGCAGTGACGAAACGGTGCACTGTTGGTAGTTGGTCGAGGTTTCTCATTGCACACAACCACAGCCATAACTGATATCTTGGCGATGCATTTCGACTTCCAAAATCAAATAGCCTCGTATTTTTGCCTACCAATGCTTTGATTTTGAATTATCGTCTTCTTTGAAATTTTTTCTCCAGATATCGACGCCCAAGATGTTGGCCTTCCTCATCTCTTTTTTGATTATTTGTGGTGCCCAGAGCATAAATTCGTGTTCCGTATTCCGTACCAAAACGCCGTCCACACCAGTGAAGGCGCTTCAGTTTAGTTGGATTTTCATGGCATTTTCTACTTTTCGAAGCCAACCACCAGCAGTGCTTTTTCAACACGAGATACAAGAGGGCAAACAAGATGAAAGGGGGTAACATATGCCAGTCGGTCCAAAGACGCCTGGGCTGTGCAGTGACTTGTATACCTGTAGGAGGATGAGCAAAGTTCAGTGATTGGTTGAGATTACATAAAATCGACGAGCGCCACATCCACGGCTGAGAAAAAGGCAAGAGAACAAAGAAAAAGTCGACTATCTTCCCCTGTAAGGTCGGGGTCTTCCCAATGGGACTTTTGCTTTGTGGAGTATCATTGGATAGAGAAAGGAAGGAGCCTTTTGCGTTCTCGCCATTTCACTGGAACCATCTGTGCTGCTGGGATGGCGCCTGCTGCACATGTTGTGATTCTGTGGGTTTTTCCACCATCCCTCCTGGTAAAATTACTGGGAACGCCTCTTGAAGAAAGGAGCCAAGGGTGGGATTTTGGAGCGGGAGACGGCGCTGTTCCGTATCCAAGCTTTTCTTAGCTCGCAACCCCCTGTCCAAGTTAATTCCAGGCCGTGCCTTCTCAGAATCAAGGCTCAAGTCGAATATTTACACATGGGGGGAGGGAAATACTACTGTTAGACGAAAGGAAAAGCGCAAGCGGGCGTGTTACAAGAGCTCTGTCGCTATTGGTGGACCGTCCGCTGTAAGTCGCACCTTCTCTCGTGGACGGCAGTTGTTCTTGGCAAAAACCAGGACAAAACGGGAAGAGCGTGGTTGCCCACCCTTGTCGAAAAGGTTAAATTGGCAAGAAGACTGCAGCGCACTGGCGTAGTCAAAAGGCAAAAATGGGCAGGCCCAGACCTACGCCGGGGGCACTTGTCTTTTTGGCGAGGTTTGAATGGCGAGGGAAAGAGGAAAAAGAAAGAAGAGAAGTAGCGAACGGGGAATTGCGAGTTTCGGCCAGCCTTATTGAGGCAAAATTGAAAATGAGGCAGGAGAAGCGAAGGGCCATTTCTTGAAAGGTTTTTACCAAGGGAAGAACGGGTTGACAAGAGCACAATCATGATACATGAACTTCAACTGCATCTCACGATGTTCCAGCAAAACTCGAAGGAATTGCAGGTCTTGGCATTGGCCCATCCGCCTGGTTTTGTGCACAGTCGTTCACCAGCAGGCCAAAAGGTCAGCCGCATCGGCTGTAGGCAAAATAAGGAAGTAATCCACAAGTGTAAAACCGAGTAGGAGCCATACAACGACAGCCTATTACGCCCAGGGGCCCATATTTACTTGATATTGTCCAAGTACTTCGTACCTCTCAGGGCCCTGAAAGCCACCTGTGTAAATAGGACCGTCTTGCACCACCGTTTTGACACAATATAATTTGCTACTTCTGCAGGCCGCTACAAGATGAACGATTTCGCCTTGCAATTTCCTTGGCGTGCCACCAAATGTCTCTTCATGTTGGCAGCACAATGGGTTCAGAAAAAGTTTACTCCGTAAAGAGAGAAGAAAAAAGACGCTATCTGGGACACAGGTGCTTGCGTGCACACCGTCGTGGCAGACAGTGCAACCCAGACTCGAACAGAGAGGCCGCCTGGCAGGATAGTGCACGATGCGCTGTACTTTCTTGTAGAAAGAAGATGATCAAAAGAGGCATACCGCATATCTCGACGCTGGTCACACGGGGTGGTCCGTACGATGCATCTTAACAGATTGGGCGCTGTCCGTGTTGGTTCCCATAAAAAGCTTGAATCGCCGCTTTTTTAACCAAAATCACATCGACCACTTATCACCATGCAGTTTGGGCGCATGGGATGAATGGATGGGTATGCGGTCTTCAATTTTTTTTACGAAACCTTGTGCGCCGAGCAAAAGTGATGGACATGAACATCGTGGCACGCTCATAGATAACCAGCCACATCATTAAATCACAACGATACAGTGAGCCACGGTTACAAACATTGTTGTTCAGATGACTGTCAGTCTTTTTACTCTTGTCGTCTTGTCTTTCTTGTCTTTCTTTTCTCGGACCCCCCTTGTCTCGCCCGTGGAGGTTCTAAGCACGTTTATTTGTGGACGCCCGTTTCGCACGAGGCAACCCCTTGGCGATTGGAGGGAGAGGGGGATAAAATCCGACTATCATTGAAATAGGCTTAAATAGGGTTGGCTTCAGCACGCTGCCATCTAGGAGGGCTTGGCTTTCCTTGACGATGGAACCATTCCTACGCGCTGGGGTGAAGTTGGCCCTCTCTCCTAAAAACGCCACACCCTAAAAGGGGTATCTCTTGAAAAGTAGGTTTATGGGAGAGAGAGATTCATGGTGGTCTAGACCAGCCGGTTGAAGTGCCTCATTGAGGGTTGCAGTCAAGCAAAAAAGGGTTCAGCTAAGCAAAGAGTTGGCGATAATGACGGGAAAATGAAACCAAGGACCGGAAATTCAACACGGGAATGTATTGACCAAAAACACTGAGGTCCACAAAAGACCTCGTATGACTGTGGGAGCTATGAGCTAAAGCCTGTCAATTGTGAGAAGACAAAAAGAAGAAGACGACGAATAGTTCTGAAGCGGAGAGGCACAGCAACAAGGCTAAGAAACGGAGTTTCGCTCGACGCCAAGCCAAGGCTACTGTTGGAGGCAGTCGAATAAATAAAGGATAAGAATAACCTCTTTTTAGGGATCTCACTGCTATTCTACTTTTGGGGTCGAACGCGGTAGCCGATCAACAAAGAGGGTCTGCATGAACCAACTGTTTCGAGGAAAGAAGACGGAAATAACATAGGGACAGTAAAAATAGAGATATTGCAAACTTACAACCGTCCATTCTGCCCATAGCGCGGGTCGTGCGAGCAGTCCTAGAAGTTGACGTCAAGGCGCGCCCCGTCTAAGATGCATGCCCGGCGAACCAATTTTTTGCTCTTGGCGCCGGAGTCAAACGTGAATGTCCGTTTGCCCTGAATACAACTGTTTTCCACAATACAGTACGCGTCTACATTTTGAAAAAGGGGCACGGCGACTCGTTCCTGTCGGCATGTTGACGTCGATCCACTGGTACGTGCCCCCGGCACCGTCTTGTAGCTGACTATGGGGTATGTTCGGGTCAGAAAAGGTGGCCAAACCTCCGTAACTGCGAAATTTAGGCGGGCCGCCACGAGACACGACACGGCGAGATTGGCAATGATAGCTAATAGATTCGGCGGGCGGGGTGAGTGAAATGGGCGTTCATGAAATTATTTCTTTTTGTCCTCTGCCCTCACCGTTTGCGCAACCTGCGTAGTGGAAGACATCAAAGTCAACACGGCCAAAAAGGGGAAAGGGGGAAAGGTGCAAGGCTTGGCTTTCATGGTCGAGACCGAACGCCATCAAACGAGAAGTAGGGACTCTGGTGGTTGATGGCACCGTTTTTTTTCGTGCTGTTTAGGTTCAGGGTCTCCCTCTGGTGCCAGTCTGCCACCGTATTCTTTTTCTTTTGGCTTGAAGAAGGGAATGTCGAACGACGGGGACGGTGGTTTATGCGGTGCAGCATGCGACAGACAAATGCCACTGCAGAAGAGACACACTCAGTGAAAGGTCATATTAAAGATTGGGGTGCGCTTGACGGAGCGGCAGAGCAATAAGGAAGTAGTAACGGGAAACGTTTTGTGCCTTCCGACCGTATCTTCTTACCAAAGAGAGACAGCAGCGGGAAGGAGCGAAGCGGTCACTGTGTCATATGCACAATCCTTTACATCTGTTATCGCATCGCACATGGCCTGCATGTATGGCAGGATTCCGAATCTACATTTTGTTGCGGTACCGTGATCTCTGCAAGATGGCTGCAGATCTATGGCATTCTCGATTGATAGGCTCTGGGACATCGACGACGCGAACGTGTAAAGTATCGCGAGATTCTCCTTGTTGCCGGCTCAATATCGCCGGCAATAAATCGGAACATCAAGACGGCAAAAATCCAAGGACAGACGGAAAGAGTGAACATGGGGGAACAATATCAAGGCAAGGCACTGTGAGGAAACTGCGAGCGAGAGAGTTGGAAGGAGAGACATGAAAACGAGGCAAGCACAACCGTAACGTTTGTGTGGGGCGCAACGGGATCAACAGATGTACAAGAAGGTAC
This sequence comes from Ophiostoma sp. CBS 140.51, assembly GCA_029298735.1. Lineage (NCBI taxonomy): Eukaryota > Fungi > Ascomycota > Sordariomycetes > Ophiostomatales > Ophiostomataceae > Ophiostoma > Ophiostoma sp. CBS 140.51. The sequence goes on along the minus strand of JANSLP010000073.1, from coordinate 67,840 downwards.
TACTGCAACGACCACCATCATAGAAAGAGGAAAGAGGGAAAATATAAGAGAACCAAACTCAAAAGATTGCTCTGCAGATTGCGACCGTCGTGGCTGCGAACCCTCTCTGGGCAGCCCCCAGCTAAGGACTGGGCGGAAGACGCATATATTGTCCCAGAAACAAGCGGCTGTCCACTAACAAGCCTTAGATGCGCGTCGTGGGCCCGTTTGCGCCTTTTGTATCGTTTGTATCTTTTTGGTCATGTTGGCACCACCCACGCTCCCACGCTGCCATTTGTTACACTTTCTACTTTTCTTAGACGAAAAGAAACCGTTCTATTTTATTCTGCTCAGGGCCCTCCTTCTCGAAACGGTCATAGTTCAGGGCAAAAATACGAATTGGAAAAACGACGGTGAACGCACCGCCTCGTGGCTAGTTTTGCGCCCATTGGTCTGAGCGATTTGGTGATTTATGTGGCACAGCACTGTACTTAAAACTCCAGGGAAGAAACGTGGGCGATACTTAGGCCAGTTTTTGTCTCCATTCGCCTTGGTAGTAGCCACCATAAACATCGCGACTTGGCATTTGAAGATGAGGATGCATTTGTTCAGCGCCTTCCAGTAATGCCAGAACCGGGGAAGGTATTACTGTTCTTTTCTTGCGGTTCGTACCTTCCAGTTCAGTCCCAGCCCGCTGCTCAAGTATCGCTTGCCTTTTACTGGTATTTGCCCAGCGCCGTGGCTGAGATACTTCATTCAATATGTCATCTCTGGCCTAGGCCAGCCCCCCACCCCGCCATTTTCCCTAGGGAAATCACTAGTTTGAGCGTATCCCACGAGGAACAACGCCTCCGTTTTAGAAGTGGAAAGAGCGAACGAGACATGAAAATAGTTGTACGAAAGCGAATGGGAAGAAGGGAAGGAGTACTCCTGGAGTACCACAGAGCCTGTGCAAATAGTCTGATCGGCGTGCCTGACTAGTGGGGTACCTCTCTTTGAATGATTCCTGTGCCATTGACTCTGTAGTGCTCCAATGAGAAAAGAGAAAAGAAGATGTGCATGTACCTGCTTCGACTTTGGTGAGAGTGAAAAAAAAACGAATAGAAAACTCGATTCTTCTATCACATTAGAACAAAAGATTTCTGATCTGTACACCGTGAATTTTACTCTGCACTCTGGAAATCAGCCCACTTCAAACCTCAATGGAAGGCACAGAAGAACAAGAAGAGGAAAGAGCGTTGGAGGGAAGGAAAAGAAAAAGAAAGAGCGACAAGAGAAACTGTAAAAACGGCGCTAGTGAAGCCAGTCTAGCCCAATTGGTACATCATTGCTTGTCACTTGTCGTCATATTCCCTGTCCTTGCAGCAAACTGGGCTCGCAGACCGTGTTAGTCGTCTTGGTGCCTCCCTAGAAGAGGTTCCGTTTCCTGCTTCTCGGTTGCTTTTCAACGTGGCTGTCATAGTCCGTTTTATTAATTTGCTTGCTTTGTACACATCCTCTCTCGTGTAGCGGTCGCTCTTTCCCTTGATTCATTTTGCAATGCCTCTTCTTTTTATCCACCCTCTGGTCCTTCCCAGTGTACCGCCCCAGCGCCCGTCTCTCATGGTCGCTCCTGCCCCCGGTTTCTTCATCGTACACTGTTTCGTTACTCCTTCCTCGACGCCCTGCTCCGTTTTATCCATCGTAGGAAGCCTCCAATGGCGCTCTTGCCCACGACGTACGGAGTGTTTGTTTGTCTCCTGCCCCCCATCCCTAGCAAACTGGCTGTTGGTGTTGGGTCCGTTTGGGAATGGAGGGCATACTTCGACTTCTTTAATTAAGACGGCTTCAGCTGTCCAACATCGTGCTCCTTGTGCTCATCCGTCTCGTTGTCTCTGTTGAATACCTTCTAGCTCTCTGTTACCTCTCCTTCCCCCGTCAGGTCTTGCTCTTGCTCTTTTCCTTTTTCTTCTTTCTACCGCCCCGTTCTTTCCTATTTTGTTTCTTTCCCTCCTGGCCATATTGTCTCTCTCCTATTTTCTGTCTTTCCTACCTTCTCTCCTTTTTATCTTCATTTTACCTCTTTCCTACTTTGACTCGACACACATTTTTGTTGTTGATTTTCTGGCCTCTTTTTTGTTGTTGCCGTTCTCCTTTCTCATCTTCCTCTTCGCCCTCCACCACCCTAAAACTCGGCTCCTTCCTCCTTTGTTTGTCGAGTCGGTCGCGACTTCCCTCCTGGCCACAGAACGCAACTTCCTAAAACGTCGCGGTTGCTCCTCATGCGAATTCCGCATTCTGCTGCTCGCAAATGCATCGAGACGCCGGAGAAACAAAAATAACGCCTCTTTTGACAACACCGCAGAACCTACAGCCGACCTCGTCCGTTTCTCCATCCTAAAGACTCTTCTCGTCTTTCTTTCACCTACAGCCTACCTATTACACGCAGTCGACCTCTTCTTTGTACCGGGAACTACGTTTCTTTCTCTCGACCAGACACGCTGTTGGAGCGTGTTTGTGTCTGGCCGCCTCTCCTATTTTTTTTCTTTTTTGTCGTTCCTAGAAACCTCCTATTGCCGCCTCCTATTCTTACCCGCTCGTCTTTTCCCTCGATATATCTTCAGCTTCTCTCGTTATGTCTCTCTTCACGTGGTGCGCACGGCGGTCCGGCGGCCTAGCCATGATCTGGCTTGGCATTTTGAGCTACTGGGTGATCTCGCGGGAGTCTGCCGCATCGCGATATGGCCACCAAGCTCAACCTAACGACAGCTTAAGTGCTCCACGATACTCGCCCAATGGTGCCGGCATCTGGACCGTCATCTTCTCCTGGTACTGTCTTCTTATCCACGTCCTGGTCTTTTCGTTCCCGCTGCGCGCCTGCTGGGCCATCTGGGACCTCACAACTTCGCTTCGCAAGACTGCCCGTAGCAGGGCCGTCAAGGACTTCAAGTTCGGCCACCGCCGTCGTGACTCGTCCACCTCTCTTTCTAGCTCCGATACTCTGACCCCGTCGCGCGCCTCGTCGAGCGCGAGCAGCGATGCTGGCGATGCTGATACCGAGTTCCTTACCGACTCCGAAGCCGAACAGGGCCGTGTTGTTCATGCGATTATCATTCCCAACTACAAGGAAGAAATGGACACGCTCCGCGAGACACTCGACGTACTGGCATCGCACCCAATGGCTCGCAGCAGCTACGATGTACGTGATTTTAGAGCTCGAGATTGATTTTTTTGTCCCTTGAAAATTAAGGAGACAAATGCTAACTGCATTTCCAGGTCTACCTTGCCATGGAGCAGCGCGAGAGCAATGCCGATATCAAGGCCATGTCGCTCATTGCCGAGTTCGTTAAGAAGTTTCGCAGCATTGATTTCACTCTACACCCTGCCGACATTCCCAACGACTGCCCTGGCAAGGGAAGCAATGTCGATTGGGCTGCCCGCAAGCTCAGTGAGAGGTACCCGGTTGCCTGCCGCAAGGACGTGATTGTCACCGGCATTGACGGTGAGTCGGCCCCCCCGCCCCCCCTCCTTCTCATGGGAATCTTGCTTGGTTACTGACCGTTGCCCCTTTTTGTCCTCCCGACAGCCGACAGCCATCTGTCCTCCAACTTCTTCGCCCTGGTTACCAAGATGCACCTTTCTTTCCCGGAAACCGCTGCTACGACTCTTTACGCCGCCCCCATCATCTTCGACCGCAATGCTCACAGCGTCCCTGCCATTGTCCGTGTCGCTGATATTCTGTGGTGTGCCGCTGGTCTTTCGGGCCTTTACCGTGGATCGACTATTGCCCCTCCCACATCTGTCTACTCACTCCCTCTCCAGTTGGTTGATCGCGTTGGTGGTTGGGATCGTGACTCCGAGGCCATTGGCGAGGACCTGCACATGTACCTCAAGTGTTTCTTTGCACTGAACGGCAACCTGACCGTGCGGACCGTTCTTAGCCCTATCAGCCAGACCAACGTCACGGCCGGTGGTTACGGAAAGGGCGTCGGCGGCATTGTCTCTGACATGCGTGCTCGCTATAAGCAAGCTCTGCGCCACATGTGGGGTGCGCTTGATACCGGCTTCGCCCTCCGCAAGCTTGTTGAGCTTTGGCGCAACCGCAAGCAAACGTCGCGTGCTTTCCGTCCTCTACATGCTTATTCGAGAAACTCTACCGACACTTACGTTCCCGATGTGCAGCTCGACACTCTCACCAGCAGCGTCGACTCGGACCATGAGGTTGACAAGGGCTTCTTCTCGGATGTCACCCACGAAACAATCAAGGGACCCAACTACGTTCGCCTCATCGTCTTGTTCCACCGACTCTTCGAGGCCCATTTCCTGCCTGTTCAGATGACTATCCTTGTGGTTATGTCTACCCTGTACATGTGGGTGACTGAAGGTGCCGACGACATCCACGGCGTCAACTGGATCTTCCAGATTTGCAAGTACCTCCGCACGCTCGGTTTCATGCAGGTCGCGTTCTACCTCTTCATGTACGAAAACTTCCATAAGATCGCAGTCGCCACTCGCGAAAAGGAGATGAACGACGCCGGTCTCGCTAAGGGCATGAACTTCTCGCACCGCACCCTGAGAAAGAACTTCATTGACTACATGATGGTCCCCCTTGTCGCACCCATCTACGGCGCCATCCCTTGTGCCCAGGCGCAAATATGCCATTTCTGGACAGTAGATCTGGTATACACCGTCAGCAAAAAGGTCACACGCCAACGGACAAAGTCGGTTTCCGCAGAGGCAATGGCATGAGTCTGGCCGTTCTCTACGCAGATGCATTTTGCTCCAAACATTTGCTTCTTTCTTGCACTTTTCGTTCACTACGACTTTTAATCACCATTTATTATTTCTACCAATTTATATACCATTCGCTCTTCGCCTTTTCTTCAGAGACCAAATCTGGACTGGGCAGCAACGCCTACGGACAGCAACTGCGACTATCCATAAAAGCTCAAATGAGACCTTTGTCAACATTGGCCTCTACACATTCGCTCCCGCCCATCGAGGACTTTGGTCTCCAACACTGCAACCTCTTACACTACTAGTTTCCTCCAGACGATGGGCTATTTAGGCCTCGTGTGTATAGACGGTATGACGGAGGATATGCATGACATCGCATATTCTTTCGGGACCTAGAGTTGTGAGACTTGCAAATCCTCTTTTGTTTCCAGCAGTCTCTACCTATTTTCTTGTTTTTTTTTGCATCTTGTCTGCGACTGGAGTTCTTGGGGGCAAACTGCGGACCGGCTATGGTCCAGCATACACTCGCTACATTTGAATTTTTAGTTTTCATTTTTTCATCTGACAGGTTGGAAAGACACATCACATACAGACATCAAAAAAAGAATGGTGTCGAATGGAGGGGACATCATGAGAGGGCGGAAGAGGAGCGTGCACTGCCCTTTTGTCCCGCATAATACCTAATAATATGCATGTACATAAACAATCAACTTCCTATGATATCCATGATGCCATCAGTGTGTTCCAAAAACAGAATATTGCTTGAAAATTGAGAGAGAATTTGAGTGAAGAAGCATATTCTTATGTAATCACGTGTAAGTGGAATCGCACCTGCTTTTCTGAGACGTACCGTCTCCTGGCCACTTATCGATAAGAAATGGGGTTTCTTTCAGTCGGCCACCGCCTTTTTTTCTGGCGTTGGCGGACAGGCTGCTAGGGACATTTTCCAGGGGCAATTGCTGCTAGCAGCGAAAACTCAAAGGCCAAAGTGGGTCCCTGTTCTTTGACGGCCGAGTTTCCCTGCATATTCTTAACAGTCTCAAGCAGTCTCCAGGTGCTAGGCCCAATCACGCCGGCCAACCAACCCCACCACATGCTACTCCAATACGCGGTGAGCTCGAAGCCTTGGAGAAACAGCGGATTCTGCCATGCGCGCCGCCTGTAACATGCAAGGCGACGGGCCTGCCTGCAACGGGCGGCGGTCGCTAGTTTTTTTTTTCTGCCAGAAGTTTTTCTGCCAGAAGAATCGACTTTCCTGAGCCAACCAGAAGGCTCCAATCCCCACTTAAATATTTTTCCTGGCTCTGCCGCCGCCTCTGTTACCAGAAAAATTTACATACAGTTTTTTCTGCCTCTTTTCCAGCTCCGTTTCTTTTTGACCTCTCATTTCCCTTTCCTCTCTCTTCTTCTTCCTCTCTTCCCTCTGCTTGCATCTCGCTTTTCTCTTTTCACATCTTGCATTTGCATTCATCCTCTCTTCTCTCACACACAGCTGCCTAGATCTTGTTCTTCGCAACCTTCTTTCTTTTCTTTATTTTTTTTCACACCTCTTCGCAACAAATCTTCACAATGTCTCAGCAGGGCGTTTTCGGCCTCGAGGTGCCGCCTGGCGGTGTCCTGATCCCGGTTGGCCTCGACCTCCCGGCTACTGTACGTTTTTTTCTTTGCTCATTTATTTACAACGGCAAGCAATCGCAGCTTCTGTGCTGTCGCGGCCGAGCTTCGAAAGAACAGGCCGTGATTGCTTCGTCTTTGGTCCCAGCTCGCGATCTTTTGTGATCCATACATATACTAACATTCCTCTTTCTACAGATTCACATCTCCATGGCCGCCCTGGACCCCACGGCTGAGGCCGAGGCCGACGAGGCTGGCAACACCCCCTCCACCGGTCGCTCGACCCTGCGCATTGTCCGCCGCCCCATTGACTTCTTTAGCGAGGAGGACTCCGATGATGAGGAGGAGGATGAGGACGACGAGTACCTCCGTAGCATCCTGGCTGGCAGCGATGACGAGAGCGACGACGAGCCCAACGGTGGCCCCAGCGACCCGTCCAAGGCCCGCCGCAAGCAGGAGCTCCGTGCTCTCCTTGCCGCCGCCGAGGCTGAGGACGACGAGGATGAGGAGGATGAGGGCGAGGATGCCGAGATGGCCGATGCCGCTGCTCTGATCAACAGCGCCTCTTCCAAGAAGAAGGGCAAGGCTGCCGCCAAGGGCCCCGGCAAGGGCAAGGAGCCTGCCACTGAGGAGGACGACGACGAGGAGGATGAGGATGAGGAGGACGATGAGGAGGATGACGAGGACGACGAGGACCTGATCCTTGAGGACTTTGTTGTCTGCACGCTCGACACCGAGAAGACCTACCAGCAGCCCCTGGAGCTGACCATTGACGCTGGCGAGACCGTTTTCTTCACCGTCTCGGGTAGCCACGCCGTCCACCTGACCGGCAACTACTTTGTCGAGGACGACGAGGAGGACAGCGACGATGAGGAGGACTCGGACGACGATGACTACGACCTGCCCCCCGATATCGACCTGGAGGAGCTTGACAGCGACGAGATTGACGAGCTCGATGAGCTTGACGAGCTTGCCGGCCGCATCGAGGAGGTCGACTCTGACGAGGAGGTTCCCCAGCTGACCGACACCAAGAAGGGCAAGGGCAAGAAGCGCCCTGCTGAGGATGCCGAGCCCAGCCTCGAGGACCTGATTGCCAAGTCGGGTGCCGACGAGACCAAGCTCAGCAAGAAGCAGGCCAAGAAGCTCAAGAATAACGACGGCGATGCCGTTGCTGCTCAGGAGGAGAAGGACAAGAAGCGCGTCCAGTTCGCCAAGACCCTGGAGCAGGGCCCTACCGGCTCGACCGTCAAGGAGGCCGCTGCTAAGAAGGAGGCCGCCGCTAAGGACACCAAGGCCAAGGGTGGCGTCAAGGTCGTCCAGGGTGTCACCATTGACGACCGCAAGGTTGGCTCCGGCCGCGTTGTCAAGAACGGCGACCGCGTCGGCATGCGCTACATTGGCAAGCTCGAGAATGGTAAGGTCTTCGACTCCAACAAGAAGGGTGCCCCGTTCTCGTTCCGCGTCGGCAAGGGTGAGGTCATCCGCGGTTGGGACATTGGCATCGCTGGCATGTCCATTGGTGGCGAGCGTCGCCTGACCATCCCTGCCTCGCTGGCCTACGGCTCCAAGAAGCTCGACGGCATTCCGGCCAACAGCACTCTGATCTTTGATGTTAAGCTGCTCGAGATCAAGTAAACTTGTCAACTCGTGCGCGACAACAAAAAAATTTCAAAAAAGTGGAGCGAAAAAGGGGAGACTTGACTTTGAGCGGAAAAGACGAGAAGATGAGGTGACTTGATACAGTTTTGGACAGCATCTGGGCGCCCTGTACCATATTGCATATGCCTTTTTTGTTGTCCAACATTCTTATCGGGGTTACTTTTCTACAATTTCTATTCTTTCTTTTGTCTTGTCAACCCGTTGTTTGTCTAGTTGTTTGTTTACTAGGACGCATTTGGTCATTTCATGTTTTCACTATGGTTTATTAAAAATTGGGCTGCTTTTTTTTATTTCACTTTTTTATTTCATTTTGCGTCGGGCCAGATGTGCCTACTTTTTTCATAGACGCTTGTTTGTCTGTACCTTTTCATACTTTTCCTATCTCAGAACTCATTGTTTCAAAAAATCACATATAATTTTTTCTCATTAAAGCCGTCCATGTCTGCACCCGTGACCCCCTCATGATTATACAATAATAGGCTTTGTGCCTTTGCTTTGTCAATGAGTTCTGCTGTAGACATTTGCTGTGATACACCGTAACTCGCTCCTTCCGTGATATATTCCGCCATCCGTGGAAGAAGGTAGTTTGGCTCTTCTAATAAGGAAAGCACAACTCCGAGCGACTTCCTCGTCCATGTCTCCATCGTAGTTTCCGCCGTAGTTTCCCCGGCGTTACTTGCTTGTTTTGATTGTAACGTGCCCCTATCTTCCCATGCGCTCTATTTGTTTTGTATGGCCATATATTGATGCTGTCTTTGACCCTTTAAGTTCGACACGCCGTCGAACCATCAAGCCGCGTACTCGGCTTCAAGGCCGCTTTTTAAATTATTTTGTATCCTTTTGTTTGTTATCGTTTTGTGCCGTCTACTATTTCTTTATTGCAGTGTCTACTCCTCCTCTCGCTAGTCAACAAAAGCACAGCCCCGACAAAAGCACAGCCCCGGGCTTTTATCATCATCATTACGACATATCCAACTTCTTCACCACCACTCATCATGGAGGCTTCCAGGAAGGACGAGATCCCTCGCCAGATGCGTGCATTCTCCGGCAACAAGACCAACGGGAAGAAATTTGGGGACCTGGTCGCATTCGCTCGTGCTCCAGCAGCCATCTTCCGTGACCCAACCTGCAAGAAGCGCTCTGTATCGAGTCCAGTGGCCGTTCTCCCGGGTCCCGCAGCCAAGGGAAGCTACTACATGAAGTACTACCAAGAGGGTCACAACATTTTTGCATTCAACAAGCCGACCATCCTTGAACTGCAAATGCCCACCCCTCCGCCATCCTCAGACTCGGCTACATCCCCAACCAGTGGCAGTCAAACCCCGCCGTCAAATAATGGAGCCTCTGATACGCAGCCATCAACTTACGGCTCGCCAGAATCCAAACCGGCCGACCTCCAGAAAGACCAGGCCATGGTGGACATTGACTTTGATGGCCAGAGCATCTTTCCCAGCCCACCTTTGTTAACAGTCGACCTCGACCTCAAGTTTGCACCTCCCGCTAAGGATCCTGTCAAAGAAGTCATTCCATCAATGGAAGCAAATACGCCTGCTCGGGATACCGTTCTTTCTGGAGTGAACCCTGGTGACCATCGTCTCAACAATTCGGCCAAAGAGTTATCTTCAACTGCTCTCACCACTATTCCCGAGAAGCCGCCTGTTCAGACTCGGCCAACTGTGGTGACTGTCGAGCTCGCAGCTGCAGCCAAAATATTCCTCGAGACCTATTACAATGACCTTCTCCGTGGACCGTCACCTCGTGCATTGCGGACCTACCATGTAGAGACGCAGCTCATCAATGCAAGGAACCTGACCTCGGGAGGCCGACAAGGTTACCTCGAAGCATTCTACAGGGCTGAGTCCTGCCACTTACGGGAAACACGCGTTCTCAAGGCCAAGAGTACCCGGTCTCTTTTGTTCGACGAAGGCAGCGGGTCCTCTATTTTGCGTGCGACTATGTGCGCGTCCGACTTTGAAATGCTCAAGATCCTTGGCAAGGGCAGTTTTGGTACCGTTCGGCTTGTCCGTGAGAAGCCATCTGTCTACGACAACCCGGCCACGGCCAACGAGAAACGGAAGCAGGTGTACGCCATGAAAGTGATTCGCAAGTCTGAGATGATCCGTTCCGGTCAAGAAGGTCATATCCGGGCCGAGCGCGACTTTTTGGTCTCGTCTGAGGGATCGAACTGGTAAGCTTTCCCCTGCTATTCCTTTTTAAAAGAGAACGATCTATACCCCTACTAACTATGTGAAGGGCCGTTCCACTCGTCGCGAGCTTTCAAGATGTCGCCAATTTGTACCTCGTCATGGAGTACATGCCCGGTGGTGATTTCCTTGGCCTTCTCATCCGAGAGAATATTTTGGACGAAGCAGTTACCCGGTTCTACCTTGCAGAGATGATTCTCTGCGTCGAAGAAGCCCACGCTCTGCAGTACATTCACCGAGACATCAAGCCCGACAACTTCTTGATCAGTGCATCTGGCCACCTAAAGATCTCGGACTTCGGTCTAGCATTTGACGGCCACTGGAGCCACGACTCCAAGTACTACAGCAGCACTCGCTACTCACTCCTACAGAACCTGGGTCTCTACATCCCCGGTGACGAGCAAGACCGCAAAAAGGACGAGAGTGTCGGAAAACCGGGGACCATGGTGTGTAGCAGCAGCATGATGTCGAGCCTAGAGAAACACCAGCGACCGCCAGACTCAGACTCCAAAGAGCCAATTCTTCAGTGGAGGAACAGGTGCGGCAACCATTATACGGCCACAAGTGTTGTTGGAACGAGTCAATACATGGCACCGGAAGTCATCCGGGGAGAGAACTACGATGGCCGTTGTGACTAGTGGAGCGTCGGCGTGATCTTCTACGAATGTCTGTACGGTCGCACGCCGTTTCTCTCGGACGAGGGTAGAAATGAGACCAAAAAGAACATTCTGGTCAGTTTACTCCAAGCCCATCACTTTGCAGCTAGCACTGACATCTTTATTATAGAACCACGAGACGATGTTCAGCCTTCCGTCCTGGCCACCAGTGTCTCGGCGGTGTCGACAACTTCTGACCGCAATGGTGGCCGAAAAGTCCCAACGCCTGTGTTCGAAACGGTACCAGCTCAAGGATGCAGCGATTGCAGAGTTGGAGCGGATTGATTCCCGAGACAGTTCCACCTCGGTGGCGGACAATGGCAGCACCTCCTCCAGCCGAGACAATTTGGGACTCGCAGCTGGCCGAAGCATGGCCCGACAATATGTGTTCCCCTACGACGCTGAGGATATCAAGAGCCACAAATTCTTCAAAGGCATGCCGTGGGAGCGGTTACACATGATGCCACCTCCTTTCATCCCGAAGATGCGCGCAGAAGACGACACACAATACTTTGACGACGGCTTCAAGTCCGACACTGACGACAGTTCCGAGTCTGAGCCAGAGGCAGATGACGAAGAAAAGGCAGGTGGTGATCTCACACACCACCAAAAGGACGGTAATGCCATGGACAAGGAACAGAGATTTGAGGGAGAGAGCATGGATGAGGCTTTGGAGAACTTTGACGTGAATGTACAGATGAAGGCTCTCAACTGGATTGCTACACCATACGATTCGTCGCGGCTAAAGGTCATCGAGGCCGAGATTGGACAGCTAGTCACATCCGGTTTGCCCACGACCGATGGAGAAGCGCTGATCCGGTTTGTCGAAAAGTACGGAAAGAAGGAGCGGAGACGGCCCCGTGACCGACTTCTGCGCAACGCCAAGACGAAGAAAATTTCGATGGAGCTGCGCAAACGAAACGCGTTCCTGGGATACACTTGGCGTCGGATGAACCCGTACACAACATTGGCCAACTACGACAGAAGTGTGGAGGCAAGCCTCGCCGTGATGCGGTCGTCGCATCGCGGATGCTTCTAGTCTTGGTCAGAGAATATGAACAGGAAAGACAACTGGAATAGAGTATACAAATTATTATTATTAGGTTTGCCGTATTGCTTATTAGTCTAATTATGAGAAAACAAATGCTTTGTCCAACACACAACGGCTACTTGTCTTCTACATGTGATGAGGGTGCTCGTACAGAAGACGCAGCGGCTTTTGCGTTGTCAATCTCCCATTGGAAATCCTTGATGTAGCGGATCTCGGAGCCAAAGAAGAGCAAGGCAATCAGGCCGTCGACGACGCCTGTGGCCAGGCCCAGGCTGGCCAGCAGTGTCAACAAGAAGGCGACAAAGTTGCGCGGACTGAACCAGACGGCAACGTAGCAGCCAATCGTGACGGCCACCGACACGAAAAAGTGCACACCGCGCCAGTACCGCTGGCTTTGCTCGCGGGCCATGTACCGGTCCAACTCGGCCAGGACGTTGTTAAAGGTAGAGGGGAGGACGGTCGGTACGCCGGCGGTATCCACCTGTATTGTTCCTGCAGAAGCAGGCTCTCTGACAAGAGTGACGGCAACAGCATAATGGTCACTCACAGAGCAGCCAAGCGTCGGATGCGGCTCCACCATGGCGATGCGGGCCGTCTTTGTGCGCCAGAGAGATGCCGGGGGCGTCGATACGGCTGGCGGGCACGGCGCGGCATAAAAGATGTAGTCGAGCCGCTTGGCGCGCGGGTCAGGCGTGTCCGGTGCAATGACAAATTCACTAGCAATATCTTCCCCGGCGCTGGCTGCAGTCTGCCTCCGAGCGTAGGCCTTTTGCAGCCGCTTCTGCTTGTCCTTGGGCCACCGCCACGTATTGAGGACGTTGTCCGAGGCGGTGCCGTTCTCGGCCAAGTTGAAGGCGGCCGTAGGGACCGTCTGTTGGCCCTGTGGGTTGTGTCGCTGCTGCCGCGCCTGCTCGAGCGGGTTGTACGAGTTGCCAAGCGCCGCATTCGGATGCAGGTCGCGCCACGTATCGTGGAGGACAAAGGGTGAGGATGCATCACCAGAAGACCCCGCACCGAGGTAGAGTGACTGATACGGCAAGGAATCGGGCGTCATGTTCCAATCACCCATGGCCAGCACCAACCGACCCCGCTCGGCCGCCGCCCGGATCCGTTTACCGGCCTCCCACGTCTGTGCCACCTGATGCAGCAGGTACGAGTCGTCCGGTTGGCCGCCCTCGTAGGGCGCATGCGTGTGGGTGACCAGGACTTCCAGAGTGGTCGCGTCATCCACCTTGACTGTCGCACTCGCCAGTCCCTTGCCGACAAACCAGTCGCCGCGCCAGAAGGCCGTCGGGCGGCCGTTCAGGGCGTAAGGTGTCATGCTAGTCGAGGTAATCGGCCACCGCGACAAAACGGCCAGACCCGCGCCCCAGACGCCCGCATGGAAAAACTTGGCATAAGGCAGTTCGTGGCGCGTCAACTCGTGGATGGCGGCGAAGTCTTCGTAGCACCAGCACTCTTGGAGGGCGACGATCGAGAGGGGCGTTGTCGACGGAGAAGAAGACGACGAGGCGAGGACGGCAATACGACGGCCAATCTCGGCGAGACGGTCTGTGCGGAGGGCCGAGATGTACTTGAGGCCCCAGCAGTTGAGCGTGAGAGCGCTGATTTCGAAAAGATCGGCCATTGTGAGGGGCGGGAGGTGGTATGAGGTGGATGATGTGAGAGTGGTCGAATCGAGGATAGCAGGTTGAGGGAGCTTTAGGTCGTAGGTTGTAGGCTTCTTGGCAATTGGAGAATTTGGAGAAGGGAATGAGCAGACTTGTTGGTCGCGATCGATCTCGCTGCAGCTTTCCGGTCTGTCCGGTGCGAGGAGAGTTGCGTGTTGCGCGGATAAATACGAGAGATCACAGTAGGCAGAAGGATAAAGAAAAACAACGAGTTGAAAAGGGGAGATGTTGCGACAAGGCTGACGAAGACCCCCCAATTAATTATGGCCAGTGAAAGGATGCGCTAGTGGGCCGCTACAAAAAAGCTTGAATAGGTGTTATTTTTAGCGAACAGGCAGGTCTAGGCCCGCCTGTCATCCGCTGTAACATTAGTGGTCAACAGTGAGTTGGCGATCTGATATAAAACCGAATAAAGTCATTTGTAAATTACGTGTATGTTGGATAACAAAATGTCTTTCAAAATTTTGTTCTTGATCATACTACCCTGGGTATCTTTATTTTATATTAATCCATCTAAATAATGGGCTCCGGAGCCCGATAAAATGATGCCAACAACGCCAGCACTCACAGTGTCCGTCCCAGTTTCGTTGTAATGACTTGCCAGCCAGTGAGACACGGGCACTTTCACCAATCTTCTCGATATCCTCTTATTTTTCTGCCTTCTGCTTTTTCCAATACTCTGAGTCAAGCCCAGATATGGCGGCCATGCGTGAAAAAGTCCACTGCAGCTCCAACAGGGTCCGCGATGGCAAGTGCTTGGGGTTGTCGGCTTGGATCGTAATGACATCGCCAGATATAAAGTAGTTGTCGTTGTAGTAACCGTCCATCGTGCAGAGCACATTGTCCGCGTCCATGCCGTTACTTACAATCAAATTGGACGGTTTCGTAAGGTTTCGTCGCAGCCAGTGGACCTCAATTTGAATAATGTTTGCGTTCTCCTCCTCCCCGGCTTCTTGGGGCGGCGGCAGCGGCTTCAACCCAATCCAACCCTCCTTCCAGACTTTGTACAGATCCGGGTGCATCGTCAACATGTTTGCCGCCGACACCGTCAACAACTTGTTGCGGCAGGCCTCGATCCACGTTTTGGCGGTCTCTTTGGGCCACAGAGCTAACAGCTCCTCGAGGGCGGTCATGGCCCATTCGGGGCCGTGGTCGGCGGTAATACCAAAGATGCGTACCACTCGAAGGTTGTCGTCGAGTCGGTCGGTAATGGCGCAACGGTTGTTGTCTCGTTGGAGGGTGACTTTCTTGACTTCTTGCTGCATAACCGTGTTGTACACCAAGGCGTGTGCGGCGTGCGTCGTATTGGCTTTGGGGTTTTTGCTCGGCTTCGGGGCTGGTCATTTATGCGTTTTGACTATGAAAGTTAGCATCAGCAGTTATCATTTCATTTCCCTCTTTCAATGACGGGCTCTTACACGCCTTCACCGTCGCGCGCGAAATATCGTTGAGCAGAAGATACACCGCTCGGCACTGGTAAATCGTCTTTCCCTCGTTCTTGAGCAGAATTTGCTGGATCTGGTCCAGCGGAAGAACCATGCTCACGGCCAAGGCCGATACATGCAAAGGAACTGTCCGTTCTTCAGAGTCTATAGGGGCTATAAACAGATGGACGAGCTTGCTAAACATCCACAGTCGATGAATATGTTCGTCCATTTGCATCAAGCAAGCTTCATCGCCAAAATGTATTTTGACAAACTCTGAAGCAACATCCTCGACTTCCGTGTCAGACGGTTCCGGGTCAGGCTCTTGCGACCTGTACCGCTCAATCAACTTGAAAGGAGCAGAAAACATTTTGCTGGTTGCTGATGGGTGAATGGGAGAAAAGGCGAGCTGGAAAAGAGGCAAGGAGGGAATTGAAGTATGCAAAATATGCCTGTAGGAAGAACATAGAAATATGAAGCTGTCGAATGAATGTTGATAAATGATAAAAGGATGGAGGGAATTGAAAATTGATAATAGAAGAAAATGAGACCAAAAAAAAGAGAAAGAAGAGAACAAAACCGACGAAAAGTAAGGAGAAAGGAAAAAAAGAGAAAGGAGAAAACGGGAGAGGTGGGAACAAAAAAACCAACAGTTAAATTAACGACGAAACCCCCAAATTTCGCATGTGTAACGTCTACAAAGTACAAGCTCAGTACACGTATGTATTTTCCAACGAGAACCAACAAAACGACCAACGGTGATGTTGTGTTGAGGTCATTGATGGCTAAGGACCCTTAAAAGTCGCAGCCTTGTCGTAATAGGGCAGTCCCACCCAGTTCAGTAACACGAAGGAAGGACCCACATATACTTCCATTTACTCTTATCACCACGTGACTCGACGAGCTTCTTTCCATTTACGGCAATGCCGACCAAAAATTTCAGCCTTGGTACCAAACACTGTGAAAATACATGAAGTTATCACTCTGTACCTAAAATTCTCATTTTCAGTGGCAGTTTGACATCCTTTTGTACCCTTTTCACCAACAACCACACATCATGTCAACGGTGCCCAAGTCTAGGCGGCGAAAAGCCGACCAAAAGTCCAAACATGTCTACAAAGTCGGCAACGGCACAATTGACCTAGACTTTTTCTTCAACGGGCCGTCAAAAGACGACAAGAAAGAGGGCGAGAAGGCTTCAAAAGATGATGACAAGCCGGACGACGAGGATCACGATATGAAGGATGCAGAAGATGCACCAGAGGAACCAACAGAAGCCGCATTCACTGCCGACACAAAGCCCTCTTCCGCCACAAATGACCGCAAACGGCGGCGAGGCAAGCAGCCCGCCAACAGCTTCCGCGGCAACGACCACATCTCGGGCGACCCGTCACTCTTTGCCACGCGCAAAGCCCTGCCCATCTGGGACAGCCGCAACCAGATTCGCCAGGCGTTGCGGCTGAGCGATGTGCTGATCCTGGTTGGTGAGACGGGTTCCGGCAAGAGTACACAGGTGCCGCAGTACCTTTGTACGGAGCCGTGGTGTACAGGACTCGTCGCCATTACGCAGCCGCGTCGAGTCGCCGCCACGACACTGGCCAACCGTGTCTCGCGTGAAATGGGCACCCCTCTCACCGAGATTGACACCAACGATCCCAACGCCAAGGGCCGTGTCGGTTACTCTGTCCGTTTTGACCACAAGGTACCCAAGGGCACTAAAGTCAAGTTTTTGACAGAGGGTATGCTGCTACAAGAAATGGTGCGGGACCCGGCGCTGCGGCAGTACAGTGCTATCGTGGTGGATGAGGTGCACGAGCGGAGTGTGGATGCGGATCTTTTGTTAGGTTTCTTGCGGCAAATCCTTGAAGCGTCTGCCAATGGCAAAGTCGATTCGAAAGATGGTGGTGAAGCAGAGACGGCCCTGCAAAAACGGCAACGGCGCGACGCCAAGCACCCTCTCAAAGTGGTGGTCATGAGTGCTACGGCCGACGTGGACAAAATCCACTCCTATTTCACAGAAAGTGCAGCATCTGCGCAACAAGCAGTGGTGCCATCAATTCCTCGCCCGCCACGAAGAGCCAAGGTCGACGTCCTGCACATCCCCGGCCGCCAGTTCCCTGTCGAGCTCGTCCACACACCGGAGCCGGTCGAGGACATTTTGGAGGCCCTGGTCAAGACGGTCTTCCAGATTCATGTCCAGGAGCCACTACCAGGTGACATTTTGGCCTTTTTATCCGGCCAGGAAGAGATTGATGCTGCCAAGGGCCTCATCGACGAGCGCGCTGCCAACCTGGCGTCCAATGTGCCGCACATCGAGGCCTGCCCGCTCTACGGCCAGTTGTCGATTGAGGCCCAGAACAAGGCCTTCCAGCCCGCCAGCAAGCCCTTTACCCGCAAAGTCGTGCTTGCCACCAACATTGCCGAAACCTCCGTCACCGTGCCCGGTGTGCGTTATGTTGTCGACAACGGCAAAGCCAAAGTCAAAATGTTCCGTGCCCGCCTGGGTCTCGAGTCGCTGCTAGCCAAGCCCATTGCCAAGTCGTCGGCCATCCAGCGCGCCGGTCGTGCTGGTCGTGAGGGCCCCGGCAAATGTTTCCGGCTGTACACGGAAGAGTCGTACAACCAGGACCTCGCACCTGTCGAGCTGCCCGAAATCTTGCGTATCGACATTTTGGGCGCTGTTCTGACCATGAAGGCCCGCGGCATCGACAACACGTTTACGTTCCCGCTGATGGACGAACCCGACCACGATCTGATGGAGCGCTCGTTGATCCAGCTGCGCCGGCTGGACGCGCTAGCGGATGATGTTAGTATCACTGAGGACGGTCGTACCATGTCGCTTCTGCCCGTGTCGGCGCCCTTTGGCCGCGTGCTGTTGGATGCCGCCAAGGCGGGGTGTCTGCTCGAGGCCATTGATATTGTGGCCTGCCTGACGGCCGGCGACGACATCTTTATGCGCCTGCAGTCCGAACAGGACCGCGACGACGTCGAAGAATTCCGCAAGGAGCTGTTCCGTCGTGAAGGTGACCTGCTGACCTACCTTACGACCATGCAACGTCTTGTGGGCGTGCGCAGCAACTTGTGGAAACCCTGGTGCAAACAGCGCCGCATCAACCTGCGCAACATGCGCCAGGCCATCAACATTCGCCGCCAACTGCGCGGCATTTGTGTGCGCCAAAAGATGCTGACGGCCGATGAAGTGGCCGAGTCCAACGAAGCGCTGTCTGAGGACAACTTTGTGCCGCTGTCGCCCGACCGCACGGATGCCCTGCTACGCTGTTTCCTGGGTGGCTTCGTGCTCAAGACGGCCATGCTGGCGCCCGACGGCAGCTACATTACGACCGAAGGCAAGCACGTCGTGGCCATCCACCCGTCGAGTGTGCTGCACGGCCGCAAGACGGAGGCTATCATGTACCTGGAGCAGGTGTTTACGACCAAGAACTATGCGCGGAAAGTGAGTGCCGTGCAAAGCGACTGGATCATCGAGGCACTGCGGTCGCAGCAGATTGGGTAAAGTGCGAGGGTGCGTAGCAGAAAGATTGTATCATTTTGGGCAAATTTATTTTCATGATCTTTGGGATATCATATTCATTCATATGGTGTTTGTTTTACTTTTCAGAGCGTTAGTCTAGACAATATATACCCTATCGTACAGTGTAACCTTTTTCTTTTCTTTTCTTTTCTTTTCTAGTTCTCGTGTCCTTCATGACGACTCCTTACCCTCATTGGGATCTTCACCTTCGTTGTCCCGATGCTTTCGTATTGCTACCATCAGCTCGTACAGCTGGCCAACTTGTTGGTCTGCCGTCGTCAGTATCCACGTACAAATCATACAAGAGCGAGTGCTTGGACTTACCATTCATCTTGGCCACTTTGACCGGATCTAGCTTTTCGCCCACCCACGAGTCGCCCTCAATCTTTTGTGCATACAACTGCCACTCGGTAAGGAAGCCGATCTACACTGTTAGCCATGAACATTCAATTGTCGGAACAGACGGCGGGCCTACCAGATGTTGCGGATTATCCACCTTGCGGTGCGCACGAAACTCGGCCTTGATATACTCGTCGCCCAGCGTGCGCATCTCGTGCGGCAAGAACTTGCGGTGCGCCCGCAGCAGCCGGCGATACAGCGGTATGGGCGGCAGGAGCGCCATAGGTGCTGGCCGCAGGCTGCCCGACTTGGGGCCTGCCGCGGCAGAGGCTAGTAATCGGAGTGAGGGGCGCATTGTGGTGAGTGAAGATATAAATGTGGTACAAAGGAAGGAGTAACTGTCGTCACTTCCGTCCGCCGAGGTTGATCGGAGCTGTGAAAATCGGGTGCTGGAAGGTGCAGAATGGACCCACAGTATATGCACGGTACGGCACTGTACATTAATACGACGCCTGCCATTGGTCATTTGGACTTCACTCTATGAATCTACGACATCACCACATGTCAAAATTGCATCTACATATTTCACAAAACGTAATGGAGAAATCAAGAGCTAAGTAAGAATAGTTTATTTTTATTTTTCTATGTGCCTCTTTCTCCTTGAAAGCACAGCAAAACACAGCGCCGTAACCACCAAAACACCCGAGCCATATCAATCTCTCTTGATAAAACAAATAAAGAAAAGAAAGCAAAGAGAAACGGGTTGCGAACCACTGGAACAAGCAATAAAAGGAGAAAAGGCTTCGAGAGAGAAAAAATCAGTGCCCATCTTTTGGGGTGAGTTATTTGTATGTATGTTTGTTTGTTTGTATACAGGAGGAAAAGAAAAACACTATGTACATGCCGTCCTTTGTTTGGCGGCAGAGAAGAAGAAAGAAAAGAGAGATAGGATGGGATGGGGGTATCAAATCAGGGCAAATTAGAAGCGGTGGCGGAGTGCGACGTCAGAATCGTGGCAACTTCTCATAGCTCACGGTAGTCGCTCGGCCGCACACGCTTAGGCTTGTTAAAGTGCCGCGTTGGGTTGACGGGCTTGCGGAAGTAGGCGTCGTCCTCAGGGCCGCCATTGTTGTTGCCGCCGCCGTTGTTGGGGCCGGCACCATTGCCAACACCATTGCCCTGCATATTGGCCTGGTTGTTTCCATTGCTGCCAATCATGCCGCCGCCGCCATTGTTGTTGTTGGCGTGGTTGTTGTTGCTTTGGTGGTTGTTGTTCTGGCTGTAGTTGTTGTGGCCCTGGCCCTGGTTGTTGTAGTTGTTGTACCGCTGGTTGTGGTGGTTGTTGTAGCCGCCATTATTGTAACCGCCGCGGTTGCCATTGTTCCAGTTGTTGTTGTTGTAGTTACCACGGCCATAACCACCATTGTTGTTGTAGTTGTTGTAGCCACCACCGTTGCCGTATCCGTTCATCCCGTTCATCCCCATCATCGGGTTCATCATGTTCATGTTGCCCATGTTGCCGCCCATGCCGTTCATACCGAAATTCATCATCGGCATCCCGCCAAACGGCATCATGCCCATGTTGTCCATGTTCATCATTCCGGGCATGCCCATGCCGTTCATCCCCATGGCGCTCATGTCGCCCATGCCGTTCATGCCGTTCATGCCAAAACCGCCCATCATCTGGGCGTTTTGTTGTTGTTGCTGCTGCTGCTGTTGTTGCATGGCCTTGGGTGCTTTGGGGATCTTGGGGTTGACGGCTTCCGTGTCGGCGGGGCGCTTCTTGTTGTTGACTTGTTGGCCGACAGACACATCGGTTGATGCGGCGCCGTCTTTTTGGGCCGCAACCTCAGGTTGTGGTGTGGACGTTGAAGCCGCTGCAGCAGTTGGTGATTTGCTGCCGGCTTTGGATGTTGCATCGGTTGTCGACTTGGCATCTGTTGTTGCTGGTGTCGCACCTGCTGGCTTTGGTGATGTTGTGCTCGCGTCTGCCGCAGCCTTCTCGTCCTTTTTGGCTTCCTCGCCACCCGCTGCCGCCTTCTTCTGGTTCGCATCCTTGTCATTTTGGTACTCCTGGATCTTTTGCTCGGCCTCCTCGTCAGCCTTGAGGTCGTCAATCAGAACACCTTCTGACTGGCAACCAGGACAGACAAAGTCGCTCTCAATTAGCGCATTGGTAATGCAATCATTGCAATACGTCCTTGAGCAGCACGGCGTCTTCATTGGGTCTATGAACATCTTCTTGTCGATCGGGCACTCTAGTCCCCGCTCCTGCAGCGCCTTGTCGCCGAGCGCAGCCACCTCTTGTGCTGCCGCGCCCGATTTGGTTTTGGCCTGGAACTTCTCCCACGACGCCTTGTCCGGCTCGGCAATCACAAAGTCGCCGTCCGCGTTGACCATGATGCCCGACGGTGCCTTGGTGTCGTCCTCGGCCGCCTGGGCCAGCACGGCGGCTTTGTCCACCGTCTTGAGGAACGACCGCGGGATGCCCGTCGTACGTTTCACGCGGGGCCGGTTGTCAAACTCAGGGTTGTCGTTGGTCGGACACAGCTGGATCCAGTGGCCCTTTTCACCGCACCGATAGCAGATGTAGCCGTTGGGTGGTTCGTGGTCGGGAACGTTAGCCGGCCTCCGGGTGCCTGGCTTGAAGATGGGTGTCTGGTGTGACATCTCCTCTTGTTGTGCGTTCCACTGCTCCGACTGTGCCGCAAACATGGCCTGCAGCTTCTCGTCCTCCGTCATGGCGTTGTTCATCTGCTCGATGGCGTTGGATGTGCTCTTGGCCGTAGCCTTGGCAGTCTGCTCGCGCCGGGACGCGTTCTTGGCGTTCACCGGCATCTTGCCAGACACGTAGCGTGCTGCACGGCCGGCACCCGGCTTCATCGGTGGTAACCTCCGGGCTACCACGGTCGTCGACCGCGGGATGATGGTTGTGTCATCGTCGTATTCTGTTACTGTTAGTCACGTGTCGACTTTATCAGAAATTATGTGCCTACAAATGTACTTACCTTCTTTTCCGTCTTCGGTATATATCGCCAGATCAAAGTCTGTGCCATCACCGAGACCGCTCGTGATGATGATGTCGCGCTTCAGCTCGAACACCGAGATGCCTGTGCCGTCGAACTCGACTCGTGTCGGCTCCTTTTGTGACTTGAACTTGAAGTACACAGATGAAGACATGTTGGCGGCTGGTGGTGTTTGTCGGTCCTAGAGAGAGGTCGTGCTGTAGATGGTCGTCGTTTGTCGTTTGTCGTATCAAGTCTGCCGTTTGCGGTCTACGCAGACAGTACTGCTGTGTTGTGAAAGGGGGTGACGTAAACAGAGAACAAGTGATAATGCACCGGCACTCTATTGTGAAGGTGTGTAGTGACGAGAAAAAAAGGTGTGATGGCCAAACTGTAATGATAATTATTGTATCCTCCTGTTTTTATTTTTCTTTTTGTCGTCTTTTTTCTTTCTTTCTTTTTCCTATCCCGGTCCAAAAGGTTTCGCGAGCCTTGTCCTTTTCTTTGCTTCAGCAGGCAAAAAGGGTCATGGAATGGTTAAATCAATTTTTTGGATGATACTCATGAATGAGAGAAGAAGAGAAACGAGAAACGAAAAAAAAAGTAAAATGAGTGAAAAATGGAAAACACAAAAAAACGGAAAACAAGAATAGTACAAATGGCTCCTGCTTCTAAAAACGCAGCCAAAAGAGACAGCAAGCAAGAGAGAAAAAGTTAAAAAAGGGGAACAAAAAAACAAGCACAAAGGAAGAGAGCGACAGCAAAGAAGTCGAAACACACTCCGTGTCTTTTCCCTCCACCAAAGCCGGCCTTGTTGATTCTTTCTCTTCTTTCTCTTCTTTTCTTCTGTTTTTCGTGCAAACCACGCTTTGTCTTGTCTCCCAAACGCAAAGCACACCCTCTTTCTGAATCTTTCTTTCTTCGTTAGTAGTCGGCCAGGCTCGATCTCTTTGCAGAGTCACGAGGGCACGCGCGCGTCTCGTTCGCTCGGGTTCTCGATGGGAATCTATCGGAGGAGAATGGGGAAAGCCCGCGTCCGGTCGTCTCGACGATGGCAGCAGTCGGCAAATCGTTAGGATGCAAGCTATTGACGATGCAAAAAGCTGCACGTTTCGCGTTGTTCCGATGGTCGTCGTCAAGTCGTTGAACGGGGCAAGGAAATGTCGCAAAAGGAAGGGGGAAAAGGGAAGTGAACAGGGAAAAGAACAAGAAAAAAGGAGTGTGATGGGAGAAGAGAACACCGGCGATGATAAACGAGATGGACGCGGTGTAGTGGCGATGGATTACGAATAGGAACAAGGGAGGGAGAGAAGAGGAAAGGGGAGAACGTGGAAGGGCGAAGAAGTGAAATGAAGGGAGCAAGAATAGAAAGGGATTTCGCAGGGCAGGTGGCAGGTGGCAAGGTGCTGGCGGGGAGGAGCGACAGGCACTTGGTTCAAACAAGCTGGGCACACTATGAAGCGGAGCTAGTCCAAGTTAGGATATATCACGTGGAGTGACTAAGCTTGAAGGGAGACAACGGCCACGACCATGACAACCTTCTCTGTGCTTCCATTTTTTCTGGTTCCCCGCATCACGTGCATGTTGAAGTCATGGATGCACACCTGCAAGCAAAGACCACCAGTGCCTGCCTGCATGGGCTTAGCGGAGGCTCGCTGAGACTGGGGCAAATTCTTTCAGACGAGCTGTGATTGGCCAGTTCAGCCCTCGGATTTTGGGGGGGTGACACCACCAAACCACCACCCAAACGGCTCGCTCGGTCGGATTGAGGGCGGAGGACGGAGGAGAGAACGACCTACGTCCGCTGTGGACTTTAGGGGGTTTGGGGATTGGTTGCGCTGACAGTGTGTGGTTCGACAACTTCCTCGGCCTAAACTGTGATCGAAAGTGGTCGTGTGGTTTGTGGTGCACCTTCCCGTCTCGCCCACACAACGCCCATCTTTTTGGCCTGTTTTTTGCTTTGTTCCTGCCGTCATCAATTGCCAGTCGTGCCTTCCTCTTTGTCGCCTACAGTCCTCTGCCCTTTCCCCTCATTTTTCGTCTCTTGCCCTCCCCCTTTTTATTCCTCTTCTCTCCTCTTTTTAAAAATTGCATCGCATCGCCAGATTTTCTGTGCATAATAAATTGCATCTCGCTGCAAAAACACCTGATTTCTCATTTTGAACGACGCAGTTTCACACGAGCAATGTCGCTGTAAAATCGTCGGCAATTCGTACGGTTCTAGCGATTCTCCACCAATTGACAATTCCACTTTTTCTTCCCGTACCGTTTTCTCCCCCCAATTATTTTTTCCCTAATAAATCGCTACTCTTTCTTTCATCCTTTCAATTCCGTAACTCTTTTTTCGATTGACCTTACATATCATCCCATGGCATTCGACTAAACGACCACCCAAGTCTCACGCAAGGCTCACGGCCGATTGCAGTTTCTACTTTCTACTCATCTGTGCACCTTTTTGTACACCCCGGCCTGGTTGATATTTCTCATCCTGGCTGTTCTTTTACGTTTGGATCGCTGAGCCTCTGTTTCTTCAAGCTCTTAAGGTCCAGATTACACGCGCGCGCACGGCATAACGATTGAACACTCGCCATCGATTTTTCCACTCAACTTCTCTACTCATTTTCGATCCTCTTCTCATCTTTTTACCTTGTACCTCGACCTTTTGACCGTTTCGCCACCCATTCGACTTCCAACAATCACCCCCCAAACCGCCTGTCAAGATGGTTCTCACGCACACGACCAACCACACCTACTCCCACCCCTTCCCGACGGTGACGCTGGCCTTTTTCCTCCGGTACTGCTCGCCGCAGCTCAACCCATTCGCCCAGCATGTCCTCAGCACCGACACCATTTCCAGCCAGGTCGACCCGGAGACCGGCCGGCTTCACACCACCCGCATCCACTTGAAGAAGTCGCGCCTCCCCAAGGCTGTGCTCAAGCTGCTCCCCACCAGCATCACCGGTGGCATGGTCGACAAGGCCTCGTACATTCTCGAGACGAGTGTGGTGGACATGCGCCAGGGCTGGATGCGCACTGAGAGCCGCAACCTCAACTTCACGGGTGTCCTGTCCGTGGTGGAGCAGCAGCTGTACACGGGTGCACCGCCGGAGCCGGTGTCTGCCACTGCCAGTCTTCCCGCAGACCAGCAGCTGCTCGCTGCCAACTCGAACACGGGTGTCGAGACTACCGTCGTCTTCAAGTCGCGGCTTGGCGAGCGCATCCGCGAGCGGATCGAGCAGGGCCACCAGCGCTACCAGCAGCAAATTGAGGACTTTAAGCAGAAGCGCCAGCAGAACGAGACGGAGCAACAGCAGACAGGCTGGTTCAGCTCGGGGTGGATTGGCGGACTGGGTGCCAAGGGTATCCAGCGCAGCATTGAGGCCATTGCGTCGACCAAGACGCAAGACCAGCTGGGCAAGTCCCGCGAGGGCATGAGCATGATCCTGGAGCGGCTTCGGCAGACGGGCATTATTGGCGTTCTGGAGCTCCGGCGTCGGGCCATGGAGGGCAAGCTTGATGCCATTGACGCTTAAGCCAACTGCCATCCCCGCTCCCCAGCATCTACATACGCATACAGCAAAAAGCAGAGCCAACTGCTTTTTGCTGCTGACGATAACGATATACGACCACGGGTTGCTCCGTGTTGTGCGAAAGAAGAAGAAAAACGACTCGTCTAACGGGATCCTCCTTTCACAGTAAGGGACTCAACCCCGGACACGGCAGCCTGTACTACGACCATCTCCATTTTGATGCATTTTTTCATGTTTGCATTTTGCATTGTTCTTTTCTGTTATACGGCTGCTCATTTTCCTATGTCACGATATGTTGCAGTGGTGTTTTTTGTTTTTATGTTTCACATTATTTACCAAAGGCGCACCGCAAAGCTCGAACAGGTCACAGTTTTGTGGACCTCAAAATTGCAAGAAAGGGAATCGCAAGTTTGTCTTGGGAAAAACTCGAAAGGGGGCAAGCACGGCGTTTCCTTTTCTCTTTTATTTATTTATTCATATTATTCATATGTACTAGGAGTCATTATTGTATGGAGTAAGAATCGGACAAAAAATTGGATTTTGACCAACAAAAAACGAAAAGAGTCGCAAAGAGTGTCTGCCAAACACATCATCTCTTTTCATTTCTTTTACCTTGCTCGTCTGTGTTTACTCGAGAATTTATTTCGAAATATTTATTTTGAATTGTAGCGAAAAGTCAACCAAATTGAATAAAATGACACATGAATTTCTATACTAATATTATTTCACAACATTGCCTAGTAGTCTATGGTATTGCTCTACTCTGTACTCTGTGCCTTCTGCACCCTGCTCTAGATATGTGCCCTAGGAATCTAGACTCCAATTATTCTTTCACATCAAAAGGGCTGCAATGCCCGCAGGCAGCACGAAGAGACTGGCCCAAGCAGACAGAGACAGACCTGGACCGGGAGCCGAGCTTGTTGTACCGCCAGTAGCGTTGCTGTTGCTACTGCTGCCACCGCTAGCGGATGAGGTCGTGGAGTTGTTCACCGTAGAGTAGCCTTGGGGAGCATTGCCGTTACCAATGGAGCCGGTGGGCTGTGTCACGTTCGTGTTGGTGGTAAAGGCCTCAGTCGACGAGAGGCTGGGGATACGGCCCAGCAGGAACTCGAGATGGCGGTAGGCCACGCTCGGGGCATACTCGGGCACCATGTGTCCAGACAGGGCGACGCCGGCGTAGGTGAGACCACGCTCGGAGTGGACCGTGCCCATGACACCACTGCCAGCAACCGAACTAAGACTGATGTCATCGTGGAAGGGGACGAACATGGGCTCGGTGGGAGGCGACTGGAAGCCGAGCTCACCACCCCAGGTCATGTTCTGGATAGTGAGGAGCGTTCCATTGGCGATGAGGACATAGTCAAGGGACCCGTGGCCGATTACGACGTTCTTGGTGTGGTCAATGACGTTGGGCAGGGCGTGGAAGCTGGACGGCACAGACTTATCGTTGCCGTCGACAAACACGTTATGAGTTGCGCACTCGCTCCAGTTCACGTTGAGGGGAGCGTGGATGGCCTTCTTGACATCCTCGCGCTCAAAGTAGATATTGGCACCAACAGGGGTGTATTGGATTGTGCCAGGGACTGCAATTGTTAGTATTGCTATCGATAGAGACAAGGGAGAACGGCGCGGTATCCTTACAGCCAAGAACGTCCCACAGAAGGGGGCAGGTGGTGGCAACCTGGTAAATGTCCCAGCACGGGTTGACAGTCAAGGCGGCGAAGACAATGTCGTAGTAGAGCGCCGCACAGTCGGGCTTGGTGGTGCCATTAGCTTCCTGACCAGCAATGACCGTCGGCTGCTGGCCGGCGGGCGGGTAGACCAAGTACTTGTTGAGGTAGTCGGTATATCCGCACTCGGCATCGCGCTGGTGGATCTCTGCGACGAAGCTATCGTTGAAGGGGTGAAGGCCCGCCCAGTAGTCAACAAAGGCGACGGCGGGGATGTTGTCCTGGATATCGTTCTGGCCGATAACGGGGTCGTAGATGAGAACACCAGAGACATTGTAGTAGGTAGTGTCGTTGGCATCAACCATCGCGCTGGCAATGTACGGGCAGTACATTCCTCTGGGTGGTGTTAGCTGGCGAACTTGGATCAAATCGTGGGGGATTGAACGTACGCATATGACTCTCCCGTGACGTAGACCTTGTAGCCCTCGAGGGAGAAGAGCGTCACAAAGTTCTTCCAGAAGCCGAGGAACTGCTCAGCAACATCTTCCTCACTGGTCGCAGTGACCTCACCGACAGAGAAACCGGTGCCGACAGGCTGCTCGATGTAGACAATGTTGGAGAGCTTGTTCCAAGACCAGTCGTTCTTAACGGGCAAGTATGTTCCGCTCTGCCAGATGAAGGGGCCGTTTTCCTCAACAATGCCCTCAAGCGAGGAACAACCGGGCTGAAAAGTGTGTTAGACTTTCTGTAGGTAGGTATGTCATTGAGAATGTATACGGATATAACTCACTCCTCCGTTCAGCCAGATAACAATCTCTTCGGATGCCGCTGGGTTTTCTGATGGGAAGAACCAGAAGAAGAGCTGGTTCTCGTCGTTGGGGTCGCTCGACAGGGGAAGAGAGCCGGCGTACGATTCACCAATATCAAAATCGACGTCCGGGATGCCAGTTCCATTGACAGAGAAGCCTGTCGGAAGTTAGTAAATCAAACAATTATTTAAAAAAATTGGCAGTGGTAAGGACGCACTCGAAGTGTTGTTGTTCAGAAACTTGGCGGTCGGCGCCCGTTTCTCGACAGGGTCTTCGGCTTCGGCAAAAATGTTGTCGTAAAGAGACGACGACCGCTCAGCAAAAGCGGCGAAAACGTCGTCCGACTTGCCGACGTGGCGGAGACTGCGGCCGGCCGAGGCCACAGAGGTGACGGCGGCCGTGAGCAGTAGCGGCTGCCAGATGCGGTTGTTGGCCCAGCGCATGACGTCGATTCTTGGCGAGGCGGTTCAAAGGTGTCGACTTTTTTGCCCTGATGCCAAGGCAAACGGGAAAGAAAATAGAAAGGATTTATGGGAAGGAATAGGATGTATGAGACGGGATATGTTCAGGCGTTTATCGCCAAGACAACTAGAATCTGGGGAAGAAGGATTGAAAAGAAGTCGTGCAAAACAACCGGCGAACAACTCGATTATCAACAATGTGATATCAGCGTTGTTGCACAACTTTGGCGTTATACTAAGTGTATGAGTGCGGTATTTCCCTGTTGGTTGGTTTGTGCTCCTCCGAATGGTAGCTTGCGTGGACAGCTATTGTCTTCTGCGGCTGTGTTTCACGGTGACAGCAGCCGATAGGGTGTAGATGAAGTGCAGAAAGGGGATAAGTGTAAAGCTGGATCTGGAACTTCCAGGTAGTGGTGTCTCTGCTGCAACACGGCACAGGAAGGACAGGTAGAGTGTGCGGTAGATAGATTGGGTGCCGTCGGACGGGCACAAGGTGATTGGGAGAGTGGGAGAGATGAGGAAAAAAGCAGATGGGATGTCGAATGGAAACGAGGGAAGAAAGACGAACCGAGAGATGCAATGCAGATATATATTGATATTGGCAAGAGCTATGAATACTCGGAAAGGGCAACGGTAGATGGGCAGAAAGCGGGAAAGAGCAAAGGAAGTGAAGGGCACGATCAACCCATGTGGAAAGAACAAGCCAAGATAACGAGAGATGCCGGGGTCAAGACGGCAGGTACGAATAAACTTCCTGTCTAGTGGGACTTTGAAGCTTGCCTATTGCTGGGATTGTCCGGGGGACCTACCTGATTCGGGGTGCGATCTGAGGGAACCAAAGAAGTGACAACCGACACAGCTTTTCTTTTGGCGGAAGGCGGGCGATTGCCTGGTTCGAGTACATGCACGAAGAGGGAAGCTGCACTGTGCCACAGCTCACTTGGTACAGCTGCCAATCCGAGCAGACCCCCGGTCCTGTTGGTTGGGTTAGCTGCTTGTTGGAACATCATGCTCCGTACTCCGTACTGGCAAGCACAATTTCCGTACCTTGTACTAAGTCTCGGCACTGGGCTAAGGTCGCTAAGCCTGGCCAGGCTACTTGAGTGACAAACGCCCGACAAAACTGGAGTTGCCGTATTAGGAAAGCGGAGGATCTTCTTACACAACCGGCAATGGCCTTAAGCGAGTCGGACTACGAAGAACGAGGAAGGAGCGAAGATGGCAAAGAAGAAAAAAAGGGAAAGATAAGATGGAAGGAAAGCAGGTGATGAAACAAGACTAGAAAGAACGCTTTCCCGATGGGCCTGCAGCTGAGCTTGAAGAGGAAAGAGCAAAGTACATAGGGGAAACAAACGGCGGAAAGAGGAGAAGACAACAAAAGAGTCAAGAAGGTGCGCTCGAGTCAAGTCGCTTACGTCGCCATTAAGGTTTTCCTTGGAAGGTACGATCGGGCGCTAAAAAAGCATAACGACGCAAAAACCTACGAAAAACAAAACGTCCAAGATCGTCTTGCTTACCTTCCAACGCCTCTTTGTTCTATCCCCAAACCCAGGCGGCCAAGAGTGCGACCTAGACAGGGGTTGGGCCGGAGAGCGGATAGAGATGAGGACAGCAGCAGGTGCGGCCCATCTTAGAAAGCTTCCAGACAATTGAGTAAGGGCTCAAGCCACAGAAACCAGACAAGACGTGGCGAAGCTGTCCATTTGTATCCATTGTTATCCATTGTGTCTTTTAATATCAAAACACGAGGAGGGTCTTCTAACATCGCTTCTTGGCGACAAGGTAGAGAGGGAGGAGTCGAGAATATAAGGAAGCAAGACCGACATCCATCAGAATGAATTATAGGAACAGTTCGACATTTTCGCCGCCAGCAATGTCTTGGCTACATTGTCGAGAAATTTCGACTCACCAACAATAGACGCGCCGCACGATGCGCCTCGATGTTGCAGAGAGGCGGTAAAAAAGCACCAACAAAAGATGGTACTTTCGTTTTGCCCATCTGAAATCCAACGACTGAATGACGAGACGGATCATACGCGGCACAGAACGACACAATGCGGCACAGGCACAGTTGGTAACGGACGTTGGACGGGAGGCACAAGACTCGACGTTGGAAGCCGAAAACGAAAGTCAACAAAGCCAACAAACAGGACATAACACAGATAACACGGGACCATTTTGCCGTGCGACGGAACATTCTGACGGCCGAAAACACAGAGTGGTCTGGCAAAGTTCTCCGAGACCTTCGATGCCCCTCTCACCTGTTCCCGTCTCCCTTCCAGTCCAAGTTCTGTGAGGTCCTTGCGACGTAACACGGCATCTTCCTGCAGCTGCACTGTTGGCCGGCCGTGCATTGTGCATTGTGCGGCGTGTGCTGTTTGTACACTGCTCTCCTCGGTTGACTGCCGTGTTGTGAAACAAGAGCTCCACATTCTGGGGTGTACCAAAAATGGTGCTCTTTGCGGTAGTTTGACTGTAGTTTTTTTTATTTTCCTTTGCTTTTGTCTATCCTTTTTCGCTAGTGTAGCTCAATATGCCATGCATCTGTCCCGTAGATGCTATATGCTTTTAAATGCCGTTCGTTTGTTTTTGGGTGAGTTGTCATCATAAAAATACAAGTGCTCGCTGTGCACTATCGTCACTTCTTGCCTTTCGACTTGGTAGTGTCCTTGTCCTGAGACTCTTCCTCGGCCAACAGGGCCTCAATGTCCCGCTCGCGCTGCCACGTGTGCACGGCGTCAAACACCTTGGACAGCGTCTCGCCGCCGTTCATGACGTCCGGCAGGTTGTGCACGTCGATACCGCACCGATGGTCCGTCACGCGGTCCTGGCTGTAGTTGTATGTGCGGATCTTGTCGGACCGCGTCACCTGCGACTTATGCAGCACCGCATCCCGCAACTGCCGTGCTGCCTCCTCGCGCTCCTCGCGCCGCTTCTCGGCAATGCGTGCACGCAAAATCTTCCAGGCAGCGTCGCGGTTGGCATGCTGCGACCGCGAGTCCTGAATGGACACGACGGTGCCTGTGGGAATATGTGTTAAACGAATGGCCGACTCGGTCTTGTTGACGTGCTGGCCACCGGCACCGCGCGCACGCATCGTCTCGGTACGCACGTCGGCGGGGGAAATGTAAAACAAGCTTTCCGGGTCGTCGTAACTGTTCTCTTTGTCTGCGTCGGGCATATCGGGAAACGAAGGGAGGACCCAGACGGCGGCGGCACTGGTGTGCGTGCGGCCTTTACTTTCGGTGGCGGGCACACGCTGAACACGGTGGATGCCCGCCTCACCGCGGAACAAGTCGTAGGCGCCCACATCTAAAATCTCGAGGACGGCTTCTTGTAGAGCAGCCTCGCCGTCCGTGCCTGTGTCGCCAATGGCATCGGATGTTTCGTACTTCACGACGCGGGCCTTGTAGCCCTGGCGCGAGCAGTAGTTTTGGTACATGCGGAACAAGGAGTCGGTAAAGAAGCGGCCCTCCAGCCCACCGGGGCCGGGCCGCATTTCGAGCAGACAGGGCATGTCGCCAAAGGGGTGTTTGGGTGTGAGAGAGGCCGACAATGCCGTGGCCAGCTCGTCAAGGCGGGCCTCGGTGGCCTCAAGCTCGTCTCGTGCAAGCTCTCGCAGCTCTGCATCTTCGTCGCGTGCACCGGCCATACCGCGCAGCTCAGCAGCCGCATTCTGGGCCTCCTCCCACTCGGATAGCGCCGTGGCGACGCTCTGTGTCTCGCCGACGCGTTTGGCGGCTTTGGTGTCGAACTCGGCCTCGAGGGCTTGTTTTAGTTGGGAGTTTTCGGTAGCAATGCGCCGGGCGCGCTCAAGGAGGACGGGCGGTACAGCGCCTGCGGAGGCTGGGAAGAAGCTATGTCAGTTGGGGTCATGGTGCGCGGCGGCAATGGCTTCTGGGAGTAGATTGGACTCACCATTGCTGGCATATCGACGGCCGAATTGGCTCACGGTCCGGCGCGTGAGCACCGATCTGGCACAGCTCCTGCAAACCCACGGTGCGGCGAACATGGCAGCCGCATGGGGGTGTGACGCGGTCGGGGAGCGGGGTGACGTGTCGTGGTGGGAGAATTGAGGAGTGTGGTCGCCGCGTAGCCTCGTCGGTTGTGGATGTGGTCGAAGCTGTCTGGAATTTAGAGAATTTTTTGGGTTTTTACTGGTCGGCAGCCGGCTTGGCAGCTTCTCTGGCCATGCCTGCCCAAAACGGCAATCCTTCCTCATGGGTCAGGGTCGCGCTTTTACGTTTTTTTACTTTTTTTTTACAGTGGTGTTAGCGCCCGCATTGCGTCCCGCAGCCACCATAAAGTACAGAATATAGTACACGTGACAGCCTCGGGGCCAACTGCCACTCTCCGGTCTTCAACTTCAAGCTTCTTGCAGCTCAACTAACAAGCGAGAATGCAATCAAAGGCTGTACAAATCCAATGTCGTGATTTGACGTTGAAGAGATCCGTTTGTCGGCAGTTTGGGTGACCATACGAGTAGTTGACGATGTAGTATAATTGGTGTTAGTGCTGTAACATTGCCCTGTAAGATACTTGTTGTAGTTGTAATTGGGGGACTTATTTCTTTATTTGCCCGCTAATCACATAAAGGCCGGCCGTTCGCGTTTTCCTCGCTGTAAACGCCGTTTTGGTGGGCTCTGTTGTGTTTGGCGTGTCCTAACGAGGGGCAAGAACGACCCCGTATGTGCCTTCCTAACACGGCTCTTGCACCACTCTTGGCGCCTCCGCTCTCGGGAAGAAGGCACGACTTTGATATGGGGCCCGGCTGTTGGGACGAAGTGGTGGTCGTGGGGTAGGTGCGAGTGGGATATCGGTGACTGGTAGTAATTGCGAGTGGCACGCAACGATGACCAAATAATAAAAAGGAGAGATCTCGCAGTCCGGAGGTCGCCGCCGTTCAGGTTCAAGCTCAAGTTCAAGTTCAAGTTCAAACATCTAATAAGTTCGCTCATATCTAGCGATCTCGTCATCGCACTATCATCATCTTATCGTCTTTCATCCCACTTCACCATTTTAAACACCTTATTTTGAGCCCCTGAACGTTGTCTCTTCTCATCCTCTCTTTAATATCTCCAATTTCCCCTCACATCCACCTCCATCATGCCGCGCGAGACCGCGTCCGTCTTCCCGCCGCCGTCGGATGTTTTCCAGCGGTTCCCCAGCCGCCGCAGTGTGGTGCACAGCACCAAGGGCATGGTCGCCTGCACACAGCCGTTGGCAGCCAAGTGTGGTATTGATGTTTTGACAGCCGGCGGCAACGCTGCTGATGCTGCCGTGGCCGTGGCTGCTGGCCTCAACCTGACAGAGCCCTGCTCGACGGGTATCGGCGGTGACATGTTTTGTCTGTATTATGATGCCAAGACGGGCAAAGTGTCGGCTCTCAACGGTTCCGGCCGCTCTGGCAACCAGTTTTCGTTGGAGAAGATCCGGTCGAGCCTGGGTCTGCCGGCCGAGGCGGCCCGCGGTGACAAGATCCCGCTGACGAGCGTGCATGCCGTGACGGTACCTGGTGCGGCCGCCGGCTGGGTCGATACGGTCAAGCTGTTTGGCAGCGGCAAGCTGAGCATGGAACAGGTGCTGGCGCCGGCTATCAAGCTGGGCGAGGAGGGCTACCCCGTCTCCGAACTGACGGCGACGTTCTGGCAAAAGTCCGAGGCGGGTCTGCGCACCGCGTCGCCCAACTTTGCCGAGTGGCTCAAGAAGGACCAGGCGGCCAAGCCCGATGGCTACCGTGCACCGCGTGCCGGCGAGATTATGCGCAACCCGACACTGGCCCAGACGTTCCGCACGCTCGCCACGGAGGGCAAGGAGGGTTTCTACAAGGGCCGTATCGCCGAGGCCATTGTCGAGGTCGTGCAGGCACGCGGCGGCCACCTGGACGCATCGGATCTTCTGCACCACCTGGAGACGGGTTCGGAGCGTGTCGAGCCCATCTCGCTCAAGTACGGCGACAAGGAGACGGGAGTCGAGGTTTGGGAGCACCCGCCCAACGGCCAGGGCATTGTTGCACTGATGGCGCTCGGCATCATCCAGGAGCTGCAGGGCCAGGGTGTTGTGCCCAAGTTTGGTCCCGAGGACTACAACACGGCGGCCTACCTGCATGTCATCATTGAGGCACTGCGCATCTCGTTTGCCGACGCCAACTGGTTCGTGACAGACCCCAACGAGGTTGACGTGCCCGTGGCTGGTCTGCTGTCGCCCGAGTACCTGGCCGAGCGTGCCAAGCTGTTCTTGCCCAAGGAGGTGGCCCCATCGCACAAGCTCGAGCACGGCACGCCCGGTGGCGCTCCCTTCCGCTCGCCGGCATGGACCAGCAGCGACACTGTCTACTTTGCCGTGGCCGACGCTGAGGGCAATGCCATCTCTTTCATCAACTCCAATTTTGGCGGCTTCGGCACCAGCATCGTGCCCAAGGGCTGCGGCTTCTCGCTGCAAAACCGCGGCGCCAACTTCAGCCTGGACCCCCGCCATCCCAATGCCATGGCACCCCGCAAGCGTCCCTACCACACCATTATCCCCGGCTTGGTGACGAACCAGTCGGACAACTCGCTGTTCTCCGTGTTTGGCGTCATGGGTGGCTTTATGCAGCCGCAAGGCCATGTGCAGACGCTGCTGGGGCAGCTGGCCGGCGGTGCCAACCCGCAGCAGGCGCTGGATGCGCCGCGCATCTGCATCGGCTCGGGAATGCCCGACGAGGGCGATGTGTTTGCGGCGATTGTGTCCGTCGAGGAGGGCATGCCGGAGGAGACTATCGAAGGCCTGCGGGCGCTGGGCCACGACGTGCGTGTCATCAAGGACAAGCAGCGCGCGCTCTTTGGCCGCGGCCAGATTATCCGCTACACCAAGGACCCCGTCGAAGATATTGCCGTGTGGTCGGCCGGCAGTGATCAGCGCGGTGATGGTGGTGCCTACCCGTTGTAGAGAGGTCAAGATGGATAATTTGTTATACATTCAGGATATCACAGATAGTAATGCAGCATATGAATTTATAAGAGATGGGTATTTGTGTATTTTACTTGTTTCTCGTAGAGTGTTTGTGGTCACTCGTGTCTATGTAGTGTACATTCTCCTCCTCTGGGCGCCTACGAGTACTATTTACTCCTTCGGAGCCTCGCCCTCGCCCTCGCCGGCGGCCACCAGCACCTTCTTCTCCTCAAAGAGCTTCGCCAGCTCGCCGCTCTGGTGCATTGACACCAGAATATCGCAGCCGCCCACAAACTCCTTGTCCACATACAGCTGGGGGATCGTCGGCCAGTCCGAGTACTCCTTGATGCCTGCCCGCAGCTCGGCGTCCTCGAGAACATTGAATGCCGCAAACTTCTCGGGGTCGACGCCCTGCAGGCCCAGAATCTGAATGGCGGCACGCGAGAAGCCGCACTGCGGCAGCTCCGGGGTGCCCTTCATGAAGAGGACGACGGGGGCCGAGTGGACGGCGCGGTCAATGGCTTCGCGGGTGTTGTCGGACAGGAAGCGGCGCTGGGTGAAACGGAGGGGAGCAGTTTTTGTCGCAGGCGAGAAAGCGGGGAGGGCCTGTCTCCGAACGGTTGAGAATTTGGAGGCGAACGAGGTCGTGACCGAGGAAGGTGCGACGCAGGCGCCGGAAGCGGCTGCGGCAAGGGCCGTCGGCCGAGAGGCCGGGCGCAGAAGTTGCTACAAAAGTTAGCGGTGGGCAATCAATTGGGTCACTAGAACGGAAGTCGACATACCCGTGTTACAGAACGTGAGAGCATTGTGTGTGGTGTAGTTGTGCTCGCGAAGTAAGGTTGAAGACGACAAGTTCGATTTGTAACAAAGGCCGGCGGATTTTTTCGTGGCTCGCGATGTAGCAGCAAAGAATGGCTCATACCAACAAATAAGTGCTAACAAAAGGCTGGCAGGCGATTGGCCCGCGGGGTTGGAGGCGTTGAAAGGTGCTGGGATGATGTAATAGGGCGGTCTTGCCGTGGCGTCACCGTTTCGCCCCTGAACGCCCTGGAAGCTTTGAAAGACGGCTTCAACCGCCAACCCCTGAATATAGCGACCAACAACACTAACACTCTGAATTACAGCGGTCACAGCGCACCCAATGATTATCAAAACAATATGCTTTTTTTATTCCAACAGTTTTCCGTTCCTAGCTTTGTACTTTTTGTTTGCTTTTTAAAAATCAAATGTTATATAACACCCCCCCCCCCCCCCAACTATCATCTACTCCTTGCCAAACACGTCCGCACCGACGTCGACTTTGCCCACACTCCAAATCTCGCGCTCGTCCTCGACCTCGTCGTCAAACAGGCCGAGACCGCCAGCGCCGCCTTCGGCATCGCGCCGCTCACGGGCCTGGGCCGCCAGACGCATCGTGACGCGCTTAAAGTAGTCGCCCATGACACGCTTGGTTTGCGGTGGCAGGTCGACCGCCGCAGGGCTGCTCAAGTACTTGTCAAACACCTTGCTCTCCTCATCAATGACGTCAAAGAGCGCCATAAAGGCGGCCTCGGCCGACAGCTTGACGGGAATGACCAGATCGCGAACCGAGGCAAATACGGGCGGCGCGAGCAGCGGCAGGTGCGGGCGCACCATATCCAGGTGGACACGAGCCAGTGTGCGCACCAGCACCAGCGTCAGACGACGGGTATCGGCGGGCCCACCAGGCGGGATGTTCTTGGCCAGCGTCTCAAAGATCTCCTTGGTGTCCTCAAAGGTCTTGGCCTGCGGGCTCAACAGGTACTTGCCCGTAGCGAGGATAAAGTTGTCGGCAATGAAAAGCTGTGAGGTGTTAGTAAAAATAGATCGTAGAGTGACGTGATAGAAAGGGGAAAGAAACACGTACATCCTTATGGGTCATGCCCTGACAGAGCAGGGCCGGAAGGTCCTCTGCCACAGTGCTCTCAAGCAGCACAGCCGGCGACTCGACCAAAACGGCGTTGAGCGCCAGCGCCGAGGCGTGCGTGGGATGCGGCGGCACCACACGGTTCTTGAGCAGGTTGGTAGCCGCCTCTTGCTGCACGTTCTTGACCAGCGCGCCCAGCAGCTTGGCATTCGTGATAATCATGTTGGCGTCGGTCACGTCCTGGTCCATGTCGATCAGGCCCAGCACGGCTGTCCGCGACGGCTCGCCCATGTTGCCACCAGCCTTGCTGATGACCTCGAACAGCGCCTTGAGCATCGCATTCTTGACGCCCGTGTCGGTCGTCTTGGAGCCCGTGACCAGCTCGGCAATCAGCGGGTCCACACGCGGCGTGTACTTGATGAGCGTGCCCAAGGCCTTGGCGGCGCGGGAACGCAGCAGCTCGCTCGACGGGTCGGCCAGTGCCTTGGTGAAGGTCCGCTGCAGCTGCGGCAAGAAAGGCTTGAGTGCCGTCGGCATCTTCTCCAACAAGTTGTTGAGCGTCAGCAAGATAGCACACTTGACGTCGGTCGAGCGCTCGGTGACAACACGAATCAGAGGACCCGTGATTTGCGTCACAAACGGCTTCAGGGAGGCCTCGCTCGTGCGGTCGACAATGTCCGAAATGGCCAGGGCAGCCGTTGTGCGCTGCTCGGCTGTGCCGTTCATCAGACCCTGCAGGAAGATGGGCAGGATGGCGTTGATGCCCTTGGGCAGCTCGAAACCGGGCAGGTTGGAGCCGGCCACGCCCACCTGCAGCAGCGTCTGGCGTGTCGATGCCACCAGGTTCTCCATGTCCTCCTTGCGCAGCTTCTTCGTGAACTCGGACAATGCGGTCCAAGCCGACTTGACAACGTCCTTGTCGCGGTCGTCAAACGAAATGAGTAGGGCGCGCACCAGGTCGGCACTGTAGCGCGAGTAGTCGACATCCGCCTGCGCGAAGAAAACGGCCATGTGGCGTGCCGTGGCGGCCCGCTTGCGGTGGTCCTCGTGGCGCAACAGCTGTAGCAACGTATTCATCACCGTGTTGAGACCGTCGTTCTCGTCGATGGACAAGATGACCGTGTCGAACGACGTGTCCAAGTCCTCGCGCAGCTCCTCCTCCTCGCAGTTGATGATGTTCTCCATCAGCGAGTTGATAATATGCGGCATGCGGCGGTTCATGGCGCCACTGGCCACGCGCGACAGCGACGCGAGCGCCTTGGCGTTGAACGCCGAGATGGGCGGCGCAATCAGCGTCGGGATCAGGCTTGGCAGGATAATGTTGGACCGCGTCGTCTCCGTCAGCAGCGTCAGGAGCGCAGCCAGCGCGTTGTCGGCCTCATCGTCGTTCTGCAGCAGGTGCAGCAGGCTCGGCAGAACCTGGTCCACGGCACGCTTGCCAATGACCTGCTGGAGCGAGTCGAAAGCTTCGGCAGCCGCCTCGCGCACCTCCTCGTCCGAGTCTGTAAGCGCAGACTGGACGATCGAAATAAGCATGGTCTCGTGGTCCTCGAGCGACTCGGGCGATGCCGAAGCAATAAGCTCCTTGAGCGCCAGGCAGATACCCTGCTTGGCATCCGAGTCGGTCGATGTCTCGAGACCCTCGCCGAGCGTCGGCAGCAGCGTCTGCAGAATGTTGTCGCCGGCCTTGCGGATCAGCTCGCCCAGAGCATTGCTGGCAATGACCTTGTGCTCCATGTTGGCGCTGCCCAGACGGCGGATAATAAGCTGCGTAAGCGTCGGAACCAGCTCCTTGAGTGTTCTCGGGCTGGACACAAGCGCCTTCCAGACACTGATGGCGGCCGAACGCACGGCACCCGAGGTATCACAGCGGCAGATGTACAGCGACGACAGGATCTTGTCACGTTTCTCCTCGCCGAGAACCTCGCGCAGAGTGGCACCGGCCTCGCGGACAGCGTCCTCTTCCATCTCGCCTTCCTCCATCTCTTGCTTAGAGCTGATGCCAGAAAGGTTGAAGAGCAGATCGCCAACAAGCTCCACGGAGCTGAGACGAATGCGCCAGCTGTTGTCGGCCAGACCACGCTCGAGCTCAGGCAGCAGCAGGTCGACAGCGCGCGAGGCAAAGTTCTTGACGAGCAGACGACCGGCGCGCAGGGCCGTCTCACGGATGGAGTCGACATCGTCGGCCAGACCAGCCAGAATGGGCGGGATGATCTTGCCGAGGTAGGCCGAGAAGCTGTTACCGAAGCAGACGGGTAAGAAGATGAAGAGCGACATGAAGCCCTCGCGGACCGACGCCTTGGATGACTCGACATTCTGCAGAATGGTCGGGAGCGTCTCTTCGAGACGAGTCGTGCCGAGACCAGCCAGAACTTCGGACAGGGCCTGGGCGGAACCAAGACGGTCGCCAGCACCCGTGTCGGACTTGAGAGTCTGCATGAGACCAGGGATAAGGTCGGGCAGGGCATCCTCGCCGAGCTTCTCTACCAGCGAACCAAGAGCACGCGAGGCCGTGGCACGCGTAGTCGGCACAGGGTCGACTACGGCCACCTTGAGACCAGCGACAAGGACGGGAAGATGGGCCACAAGGTCCTTCTTGTCCGTAAGATGGGCCAAACTGCCAATGACCTGGGACGCCTTGCGCTTGGTGTTTGACCGGTCACCGAGGCCGCGCTGCAGGATGCGGCTGATGAGTGCCAGAGAGGGGGCATCCAGGTAGTGCACAAACTTGATCTTGATGAGCGAGTCGAGGGCGTCGTCGGTGTACTTGGTGGGGTCGCTGAGGGCCTTGAGCAGAATATCGACCAGGCTGCGGACTTCGGGATTGTTGATGACCTCGCCGAAGCGCTTCAAACTCTTGTTGGCGGCGGAGCGCACCTCCTTGTGACTGTCGTTGAGCACAGCTGTCAGAGGCGGGATGATGTCGGGCAGGCTCTGGGCGAGCTGCTGCGGGTCCAAGTAGGCCATGGCACCAAGCAGGTCGCAGGCACCCTTCTTGCTTCGCCACTGGGAGTCGTCGAGACCGTCGAGCAGCGTTGGCAGAATCTTCTTGACACCAAAGGAGCTCAGCTTGGCGAAACAGGCCTTGGCGGCGGCCAATGAGGCGTCACGGACGTTGGGGTTGCTGTCACCGAAACCGGCAAGCAGCTGCGGCACGATCTGGATGACGTAGGGCTCAAAGAGGCGGCCTAGGATAGTCGAGAGCAGCTCGTAGGCAAGCAGTACCGACTCTCTCTGGTTCGCCTCCTTCTTGTTCTCGCTAGCGCCCTTGAGCGTAATCAGGATGCGGTAGTCCTTCAAGGAACCGATACCGCGGCCCTGGACCAGACCAGCTAGACCGTAGGCAGCACCACGCTGAGAGGCATAGCTCTTGGAGGTCATCAGCGTGTCCATGACCTGATTAAAGTACTTGGACGACTTGTCACCGCAGGTCTGGACAAGGGGCGGTAGGCACTCTGCAATGGCATACTGGACAGTCTCCGAGGGTGTGCTGAGGGTGGCCAGCAGGCGCTCAATGACGACAGGAATCTTGGCATCGCCAGGCTTGAGATGGCGGGCAAGGGCACCGTACATGATAATGACAGCTTCGTTAACACGGTCGGCAGCATCCGAGTTCTTGTCGGGAGCAGCGAGCGTCTTCTCAAAGGTCTGCATGAGCTTGGCGACAATCGGCTTGCCGTGCACCTCAATAGCGCGGATGGCCGCATCCAGCATCTCCTGGCGGACAGTGCCGTTTTGGTCACCCAGAGGGCCCTGCTCGATCAAGAAGTGCAGGAAGGGCTCAACCTCGCTCTTATCCAGGTTGGGTGCCAGCTCCTTGAAGGCGGCCGCGATACCATGGCGAGCCTCCCAGGGGTCGGACAGGTCCATTTTCCGGGGCATGCCGAACTCGTCCAACTGGGCAACACGGGGCTTGGCCAGCTCGGTGTAGGATTCCCGCAGCTGCGATGTGATGCTGTCAAAGATCTTGGACGACTTGAGAAGGACAATGGACTCAGCAAGCGCGCGGGCAGCGGCGCGGCGGAGCTGACCGTCCTTGCTCTTGAGGTAGGCCAGCGTTCTCTCGGGCAGGTCTTCTGTCACCTTGAAGTCGCTCTCCTCCCAGATCTCGTGACCCAGCTCGACGTTCTCCTCGACATCGTCGTGGCACGCCAGCCAGATTTCCTCGGATGCCTCGAGATCGCTCATGTCGACCTCGGCGCTAATGGACTGCAGAACAGTGGAGCGCACACTGGCCTGGGGGACGATAACACCCTGAGACAGGATGTCGGTCTCCTCCTTGGACATGTTGGGGGCAACGCAGCGGACCATGTCGGCAAAACAGTCCTTGATAATCTTGTAGTGCTGGCTGTAGTTTTGCATCGACGAGATGAGCACCGAGAGCAGATCCGAGCGCGGGATGGCCTCATCGGCGCACGTATCGGTGTGGAAGGACAGCACCTCGATGGCCAGGACCAGCTGAGCATCACGGTCCTCAGCCTCGGGCGAAAAGCCACCCTTGTTAAGGACCAGCAGAAGAAGCGGGAGGAAGTAGATCAGGGACACGGAGTCAAACGGACGCTGTTCACCGGTGGAGCGCAGACGGTACAGGACGCGGGTAATCAGATCAGGCAGGGGCTCCTCCAGGAGGTTCTCGGGCAGAGACGAAACGTCGTGTGCCCGCAGAGCTGCAACGCCGATGAACGGACGCATGGCACCGAGACGGTTGGAGACACGGTCGGACAGGGTAATGAATGCCATGGGAGCAACATCGCCAGTGATCAGGCAAGCGCCAGCCTCAATGGCGTCCAGGAGAGCCTTAACGGCCGGGCCCATCCACTGTGTTGCATCGGTCGGTGGGCCGGTAGCCAGGCTGCGAATGACACCAATACCGCGGAGAAGACGAGCCTCGAGCAGGCCAACCTTCTCGCGAATCTCGGCCTCCTTCTTCAGCTGGGCGTTGACCTTGGCTGTCTCCTCGGCGGTGAGCTTCTTTTGCTGGCCCTTCTTGGCAGCCAGCTGGGCACGAAGCTCCTCTTCCCACTTGAGCACGTCGTAGTCCTTGCTGCTCTTGCTGGGCAGGTTACTTGTCGTCTTGGCCAGGACATCGACAAAAAGTGTTCCAGGGTCTGTCCGGAAGATGGCAGCATCCACAGGGCCGATCGTGCGGAGCTCGTCGACAGCCAGGTCGTGCTGGATCAGCTCGACGATGCGGGGTGCCATAACCTCAGGTGCCACGAAGACGAGCTCAGCAGCAGCCTCGTAGGCGGCAGTCTTGATGGCAACCGATGTTTGAGTCAGTTGCGTGCGTTCTGCAATCTCCTGCAGAAGCAGCTTCTCTTGGTGCTGGGCAAGACTGCCGGGGTCCACCTCAGCGCGCAGACAGAGCTCGATCCAGCTGCTTGTGGGGATCAGCACGGGCCGGGCCAAAACGACCAGGCCGCACATCTGCTGCTCGATCTGGTTCTTGTCGGGCTCGGCACCCGTGGCTCTGACAAAGTCAGAGGGTCTGCGGCAGATGGCGCCGAGGATGGAAAGAAGCAGCTCATTTTGCGTCTTGGCAAGGGTAGAGGCACTCTCCCTGTCCCCAGCAGCGAGGGTCTCCAGCCAGTGCCAGAGGCCCGCGATGATGGACCCGGACACACGGCTGGGGTTGCGGAAGTAGAGGTCAGAGAGGGCACTGCTGGCCTCTTTGCGTAGGAACGGACCACCATTTGTAGTGGTGGCCGCATAGATGAAGGCCTCGGCCCACGCGATGCTGGCGTCGGACTCTTCGTCATCGCCCAGAGCCGGGAAGGCAGCCACCAGTGCACGGTAGAGCCACCGAATGTCATCATCGGTCACGAGCTTTGTGTAGATTCTTGGGGTGAGGAGGAAGGACGGCTTCGGCTGCAGCACGAGGCACTGCTTCTCGAGGGAGAACTTCTTGGAGAGCGTAGAGAGGGATGAGGACGAGGTGTCCTTGAAGAGGAAGGGCGCAATGGCGCAGACAACGAGGCCACCCGTGACAAGGTTGTTTTGCGAGGCAGCAGAAGGGTTGGCAACCACTTCCGAGTAGGCGTCAAGTAGTGGTGGGAAGACGGCCTCGGCAAACTTCACAACATTGGCGGGAAGACCCTCTGTCGGTGTATGGAAATCATAGAGAGTCTCACCAGCAGCGATGATCCAAAGGCGGCGCGCAGGCGCCTTCTTGTCGGCAAGGCCCTTGATGTAGGCATCTGCCACTGGCTTGGGCACCTCGGTCGTGCCCTTCAACAGGATCTTGACGTTCAGCGTGAGTGAAGTCGTCTCGGCTGCCAGTGCAGTCTCGTTACCCTCTTTCGTAGCTGCTGCGGCAATGCCAGTGGTGACCTTGGCAGCCGTGGCCTCGGATTTCGGAAGCGCGGACAGGATCTGCGAGTGAATAGTGCGGTGCTCAGGAGAAGTGAGCTTGCCGGTCTGCAGGGGTGTAAGTGTCTCGTCCACCACGCGAGCGGCGACATCCAGGTCTGTACACCGGGGAGCGAGAGCGCGGAAAGCAGTCAGAGTACCGTTGCGCACAGCCTCCTTGCTCGACTTGACGTTGGATAGCAGGGGCTTCGCGAGGTGCTCCTCCAGGATCTTGGACAGGTCGTAAGTCTTGGGCAAGGAATTGACGAGAGGCGTGATGAGGTCATCAAGAACAATCTCGGGCGCACGCAGCAGACCCTTCTTTATCGCAGGCACAATCAGCGTCTCGAGGTCCT
Organism: Ophiostoma sp. CBS 140.51; assembly: GCA_029298735.1. Classification (NCBI taxonomy): domain Eukaryota; kingdom Fungi; phylum Ascomycota; class Sordariomycetes; order Ophiostomatales; family Ophiostomataceae; genus Ophiostoma; species Ophiostoma sp. CBS 140.51. The sequence goes on along the minus strand of JANSLP010000073.1, from coordinate 24,002 downwards.
GGACAGTAACGAAGCTCTGGAAAAAGTCGTGCAGGCCGCCGGCCACGTTGCTTGACAGCTGTGTCTTCGAGCTCGTAATCTCGCGCGTGTAAAATTCAAAGTACTGCGGCTTCGTCGTCTCAAAGATGGGCTTGGCCTTTGCATTCCGGGCCGAAACGCCAGCAATGACGCCGAGGAACACCGAGTTGCGCGCAGTCGGCTGGGCACCCTTAGCAGCCAGAAGCTTGACAGACTCGAGGATAGCCTTCTCGCGTATGCTGTCGAGAGACACAAGCTTGCGGAAGCCACGCCGGGCCACCACGAGGGCGGAATGCGCAAGGCTCTGGCGTGCAGGTGGTCGCGTGCACTTCTCGACAGCGCTCGCCTGGGCAATAATGATGTCGCCGGCGAACTTGTCCCATGATTCTGTGCCGGCAAGCTGCTGCATAAGGATGCTGCACCACTCGACGAGCGTAAAGGTGCTTCCCGTAGACGTGTTCAGCTTGGATGCCTCGGTGCGGATTGCAGCCACCAGGGGCGCCAGGAGCTTGTCGTTCTTCTTGTCGCAGATGGAGATTAGACATTTCTGCACAGCCCGTCTCGACGGCCGGTCTTCGTACGAGGCATGGGTCCAGAAGAGAATGGGGAGGAACTTGGCAATGGCAATTGGCTCGAGGTCTATAAAAAAAAAAGGGGGAGGCCCCAAGGTCAGTATTCATGTCCATCGATATACACGCCAGCACCTCGGTTGCCGCTCCCCAGGCCACACTCACTGCCATTGATGATCTTGTCGTCGATGGTCCGCAGCTGGGCAATGCGGAGCGACGTGGACGAGGTTGCCAGAGCCACTCGGGTCGAGACTGGGTCGATGGCCGCGGCGCTGGGCCCGTTGGTCGGGGTCGGTTCAGTCATGTTTGTTGCGGTGTGTGTGCCAGGGACGCTGCTGTTGGCATCGTTCCGAGGCAGTGTTGGGGAGTGTAGCAGAAGCAGGAGAAACGGATTTGGCTTGGTTTGCCCCTATTCGTGGCGGCAGACCCTCGTTCCTCGCGATTGTGCAGGATGGTCGACTTTTTGGGTGCCGTTTTGAGGACGACGTCTCGTTGGCTTTTTAGCTCCTTCGTGAGGCTCGCCCAGGAAAACACCTCCGTCGCAGTTTCCAACTTTCGATTTTGCTCTTGCCTTACTTGGCAGATTACATAACTCAGCCTGCCCTGAAACCTGCTACTTTTGGGCCCTGGATTTTTTTTTCTGTTGTCCATGGCGGGGCAGGCAAGCACTAAAAGGTTAAAAAACGGCAGGCACAGCCGGCCGCGTGAGTCAAAAGGGGAGCCTTTTTGCACTGACATCGGACAGCACAAGGAAGGCACAGGTAAAAGACAGGGAAGGCGCGAGGTGGGGTGTGCGCCCAACACGGAAGGCGGTCAGGGTGTTGTGCCGATTTTGCACCCCCAAACAAGCGCGGGGCGATTGTCGATTGCTGGTTGTGTTCGGCCAGAAAATAGCGGGTAACAAACTCACAAAACAACACCTCCAATACGTCAGTAAGACGGTCGCCAATTCTCGCTTTTTTGGTGTCGTTTGCTCTTTCCTTTTAGACAAACACAACATTCTTTTGGTCTCCTTCCTCATCCCACACTAGATTTTTCTCTTGATAGAATCTTGCTTCAACTTCGGTTTGGTCTATCGTTATTGACCATTACCCATTTTGTCTTTATTTGATTTCTGACCCCGGTCTATACTTTTGCACCCCTCCCCTCTCTTTTTCACTGTCACTCGTTTCCTCACACACCCCCCCCCCCCGCCGCGTTCCATTTTGAGAGCTCACTCAGAGCTGCAAAATGGCCGGCAACAAAAAGAAAAAGAAGCCCGCGGCCAGCACTGCCAGAGGCTTTGCTACAACTTCGATTGCCTCGAAACCGAGACTAGATCCAGTCGAGGGCGCCGCCGATGCTACAGCTGCCGCTCCGCAAACTGCCGCAAAAGGCAAAGACGGCGCACAGGCTCCTGCAGCAACCCAGAGCCAAAACGCAAAATCGACGACTGCCGAGAATGCCTCAACTGGGGACGGCAAGGCTACGGCAGCACCCATGTTGAGCCCCGAGGAGTTTGAGAAGCAGCTGGAGGAGTCGGAGCTCCAGCTGCTTGTCGAGAAATATGCGCCAAAAGTCAGACGAGACGCGGCCCGCCAGCTCACACGACTCGAAACAGACCGCCGAATATTACGAGGCCAAGCCGAGTCTGTGAACTCAAAGAAATGGATCCCCCAAGATCTGATGGACCAGATCCTCGATCTCATCCAGTCGGAGAGTCGATTTGCTGCGTCGAATGTTGCCGCAGAAGCTTCGTCCAGCGGAAAGTTGCTTCCTGAGGAGGATCTGACAATCAAGCTGTGGACACTCGAGCAAGCTCTTGAGTCAGCTGGTTTCCCCGACTCCAAGGTCCAGTCAGTTCTCAAATACGTTCTCGACATCTCTACACAAGTTGGCCCTGGCCCCAAAGATTCAATATGGGGTCTGGAGGAGGCCCTGGAGTGGCTGGCTCGGGAGAGTTCTGCAGATGAGCTTCCTGACTACGTCAAGCAGGGTCTGCAGGGAAAGAAGTCATCCGGTGAGTTTTCTGTAATCTTCTGTTGACTTTTTTTAACTTCTTTTGTGTGCACGTGCCCTAACAATTTATAGATGCAGACACTCCTCTCGCCTCAGGAGCGACGACACCAAGCTTGCTCGAGGCCGAAGTAGGCCAGAAGAAAAGGGGCAAGTCTAACGCCGCCAACCAGTCGCCGAAAGGAAACTCTTCAAAACAGTCCGTCATTACTTACAATGGCGATATCGAACCCGAAGACCTCGGCCCCATGTACCTCGACACCAAGGCACGCCTCTTTACGCTGCAGCGACCGTTGCAGGTGGATACGCCAAAGGGCCGCCCCAATAACAAACCCGCACCCGTTGTGGTTCTGTCTGAAGCAGACAAGCTGGAAACTGCGAAGCTGCTCGGAAAACTCGAACGGATCGAAAACGATATTCTTTTTGACCGGAAACTCGCAGAAATGCAGTGGCGGTCCAAGAAGATTATCCTCGAGCGCGAGTTCTCAGAAGCCACAAGGAAGGCGGCGGAAGAAGAGCGTGCCAAGGCCAAGGCCAAGGAAGAAGCGGCGGCAGCACTGAGAGACGATTCATCCGACTCCTCGGACTCGTCCGATGACGATGATTCTGACGACGAAGTCAGCAAAGAGGCAAAGCGGGTCGCAGCCGAGATCCTAGCGCAGGACAACAGCGACGATGACGCGATTGCCGACCTATTTGCAAGCTTGCCCGTCAGCGAGGTCGATCCCAGCACGGGAAAGACAAACACTGTTGTGAACAGTCCGGATGGCTCCAAGGTCATCATCCGCGACTTTGGAAAGTGGACGGGCGTGAGCCCTGTCCGTGCCCTTGAAGAGGCATGCCGGGCAAGAGACTCGTCGGTCCGCATTTCCTACCAGCTCGTTTCTGATATCTCATTTGCGAACCGTCACATGGTCTCGATTGCTTGGACCAAGCCTCAAGAAATTCCAGTACTCACCCCCTTGCCAGAACTTGATGTCGGCATGTCGTCCACCCGATTCGTATTCAAGATGGCAAAGGTGGCAACCCCGGATGCCAAGCAGTCTGAGGCATTCATTGCCACAACAGCACTATTCTTCATTTTCGGTGCATCTGCGAAGGAGGAAAAGGTGGCAATGAGACTGCCGCATGCGTGGCGCGATCTTTGGTCTGAGTTTGCTGAGGCCAAGAAGAACCTGGCCGACTCTCTCGACCGCGAGGCTATAAAGAAGCTCCGCGACCTCGTGCGGCAGAGACGAGATCAAGAGTTGGAGGACGGCGTTGTCCTGCAAGGCGCCTTTCGTGGTCGTACCGCAGGTCGGAATGCGGCCGACTCTGGTGAGGACTCCGGTATTGAGCGTGGCGGTCGGGCTGTGAACGGCCCAGAGTACTACCAGCGGATCTGGCACGACAAGTCCAGCACGCCCAAGTACCAGGCCATGCTGCAGTCTCGTATGCAGCTGCCCATGTGGCAATTCCGTGATCGTGTCCTCGAGACTGTGGACAGGGAGCAGGTGGTGATTGTGTGTGGTGAGACGGGCTGTGGCAAAAGTACACAGGTCCCGTCGTTCCTTTTGGAGCACCAGCTAGCTCAAGGAAAGCAGTGCAAGATTTACTGTACCGAGCCACGGCGTATTTCGGCCATTTCGCTGGCGCGTCGTGTGAGCGAGGAGCTGGGTGAAGGCCGCAACGACCTGGGCACCCCGCGGTCTCTTGTTGGTTTCTCGATCCGTCTCGAGGCCAACACGTCGAAAGAGACGCGGCTGGTCTTTGCTACAACCGGTATTGTCATGAGAATGCTGGAGGGCTCGAACGACCTGCGCGAGATCACCCATCTGGTCCTCGATGAGGTGCACGAGCGGTCGATTGACAGCGATTTCCTGCTGATTGTTCTCAAGAAACTCTTGACCCGGCGCAAGGATCTCAAGGTTGTGCTCATGTCGGCCACCGTTGATGCTGAGCGCTTCTCCAAGTACCTTGGCGGTGCACCTGTCCTGAACGTTCCGGGTCGCACATTCCCTGTCCAGGTCCAGTACCTTGAGGATGCCGTCGAACTTACTGGATACTCGAACGACAATCGTGTGCAGGAGAAGCAAATCGATCTCGATGACGACCTTGTCGACGAAGTTGTCGAGACGTCCTCCAAGCCGGAGCTCCTCAAGTCGCTCAAGAGCTACTCGAACCGCACCCGCAACACGCTTGCCCAAATGGACGAGTACCAGATTCCGTTTGACCTGATTGTCCAGCTCATCTCCAATATCGCGACTGGTGAGCAGTACTACAAGTACAGCCAAGCTATCCTCGTCTTTCTGCCTGGTATTGCGGAGATCCGCGCGCTCAACGATCTTCTTCTCGGCGACAAGGCGTTTGCGAGCAACTGGCTCATCTACCCGCTGCACTCGTCGATCGCGTCCGAGGAGCAAGAGGCAGCGTTCCTGATCCCTCCTCCCGGTTACCGCAAGATTGTCCTGGCCACCAACATTGCCGAGACGGGTATCACGATCCCCGACGTGACATGTGTCATCGATACAGGCAAGCACCGCGAGATGCGTTTCGACGAACGGCGGCAGCTGTCCCGACTGATCGACACGTTCATTTCCAAGGCCAACGCGAAGCAGCGTCGTGGTCGTGCCGGTCGTGTGCAAGAGGGTCTTTGTTTCCATTTGTTCACCAAGTACCGCCATGACCAGATCCTCAGCGACCAACAGACCCCCGAGATGCTCCGCCTGTCTCTGCAGGATCTCGCTATCCGCGTCAAGATGTGCAAGATTGGTGCCATCCAGGAGACGTTGGGCCAGGCCCTCGACCCGCCATCAGAAAAGAACATCCGTCGTGCCATTGACGCTCTAGTCGATGTGCGCGCTCTGACGGCATCCGAGGAACTGACGCCGCTGGGTATCCAGCTGGCGCGCCTCCCGCTTGATGTGTTCCTGGGCAAGTTGGTGCTCATGGGCACGGTGTTCAAGTGTCTCGACATGACCATCACCGTGGCAGCCATTCTATCGTCCAAGTCGCCTTTCACGGCACCCTTTGGTCAGCGCCAACAGGCCGACACGGTCCGACTGGGCTTCCGTCGTGGCGACTCGGATCTGCTGACGGTGTACAATGCCTACTTGGCGTGGAAGCGGGTCTGCCAGTCGGCCGTTAGTGCAGCAGGCGGCGGCGAGTTCCAGTTCTGCAAGAAGAACTTCCTTAGTATCCAGACGCTCACCAACATTGAGGATCTCAAGGGCCAGCTGATGGTGTCCCTCGTGGATTCTGGCTTCTTGCCACTGACCGACGAAGAGCGGCGCAATCTCAACAAGCTGCGGTACTCGTCGAGCGGCCGTGGCGGTCGCCGGCGGCAGCAAGCCTTCTTTGAGCTCCCGCAGCGTGTCAACATCAACAGCGACGTGGATATTATCTCGCAGTCGGTGATTGCGTGGAGTTTCTACCCACGGCTGCTTGTGCGTGATGGCAACGGTCTGCGCAACATTGGCAACAACCAGTCGATCCGGCTGCACCCGTCGAGTGTCAACCGGGGCCACAATGAGCTGCGGTGGCTGTCGTACTACAACATTATGCAGAGCAAGTCGATGTATAATGCCCACGAGACGACAGCTGTCGAATCGTTCCCTATCGCGCTGCTCTGTGGAGATGTGCGATGTGATGTAAGTTCTCGGTGCCCTCAGTATATTTCTCTTTTACGAGTCAATGCTAACAGTATAGATGTTCTCTGGTGTGTTGATCTTGGATGGTAACCGCGCACGCTTTGTGGTGCCGGACTGGAAGACGATGCTGGTGATCAAGGTGCTGCGTTCTCGACTGCGCGAGATGCTCTCGCGGTCGTTCAAAGCACCCGGCAAGCAGCCAACGGCACAGCACCAAAAGTGGTTCGACGTGTGGCAGCGCATCTTTACGCAGGATTTTGGCTCAGACAGCAGCACGGCGTCGGCCTCGGCTTCGGTTGTCGTCAACAACAATGGTGTCGGCAACAACCACGGCACGGTGGTGTAGGGCACCCGCTATGCCAACACCGCCGCCAGCATCAGTCTCTTATACGCCCGGCCGCTGCGCTGCGTCAGTGACCAGGGCCCTCGGATAGGCATCTCCACTCATTTACGATACGAAACTAATGATTATTAGAAAAACAAACAAACATCAAATGGGGAGGATAGAATTGGGATTGAAGGAGCATTTTCAAGGGTTATTAACATCCTCCGGACTCCTTTTGGGGGAACTGGCGAAGAAGAGAGAGCGAGGCGACATCTACGACGTACAAAACAACACTGAACAGCCCTGCTCAGCTTCTTCGACATATCACAAAATCAACTTTTGAACAATAAAATAAGTTTGCACTTCCCTTTGAAGGTTTATTTCTGCATAAGACGCCGTCTCTTGGTCTCATGGGCATTCACTTAATAATACGTGTAATAACCGGGCTTGTTCCTTGCGATGAGCCTAAATTATGCGAGCGCTCTTCGCCAGACCCTCCAAGAACCAATATAAGAGCGCGGCATTGATTTGGCTATACTGCAGCCTTAGTATGGCTTCCATGCCTTTGTTGCTTTGCCGTATTTTCGATATTCGTCGGTGCTTTTTCGCATCCTTAACATTGTCCAACCTTGTTCTCACAATATACGCCAAATTGCAAGCTTAATGTAGATGAAGACAAGATAACGTGCCTCCGTATTGCCCCTCTCCCAAAAATAATGATAGAGTTTGCTCTGCCGGGTCTTTTTGCGCCCTCCGCCACAAGACACACACGTAGAAATCAAAGACTGCCGAACAAATGTGACCAACACTGCATATGAACAATCACATTCGGCACGTCCTTCAACGATGCTGGACTGTATCTATACCCGCGTCTGGGCACTATCAACATTTCGGTGATAGATTGCCACCGACACTCCCCTCGCACCAAAGTCTCCTTACCCTTCTTCTCCTTCTTCCCCAGACTCTTGTTAAAGTGTGGGGGAACCACCAACACAGAGTAGACGAGAAGAGTCGGACCTCTCGCTTCCAGAGTTCGGGCCTGTTGCCGAGCAGGATTGCGACCAAGGTCGCGAGATATTGCGATATTGCCCACCCCATCTATCTCTTGCGCGTCCGTCTGGGCAAAAAGCCTGGTTTGGGCGGATACGCTTGATGAGTGTGAAGGATGTGGAAAGTAAAAAGCCTGGCACCTGCCAGTCTCCTGTCTGCATATATATAGACACTCGTCTCGCCCCCGCTGTGTAGAGTGCGAGTAGATTGTGTAGAGGATTATCTCGGTTCACAACTAAACCTAGCATTGTCAATTTTGTGCCAGTCCTTGCTGCTTTTGTCGTCGTCTTCCTCCATCATGAAGTTCTCGTCAGTCGCCGCGCTTGCATTTGGCGCCAGTGCCCAGGCACATTGCATCTTCCAGGTGAGTCTGCCCTCGAAGGGTTTCTTGCTCTCCCTCTTCCTCACTAACACATACAGCAACTCTCCGTCAACAGCAAATCGTCCGGCCAGCTCGTAGCCTTGCGGGCACCCAACAACAACAACCCCGTCCAGGATGTCAACAGCAACAGCATGATTTGCGGCCAGCCCGGTTCAACGTCCCCGACCATTGTCGACGTCGCCCCCGGTGACAAGGTCGGCGCCTACTGGCAGCACGTCATCGGCGGCGCCCAGTTTGCCAACGACCATGACAACCCGATTGCGCACTCGCACAAGGGGCCCATCATGGCCTACCTCGCCAAAGTCGACAATGCGGCGTCGGCGTCGCAGAGCGGCCTAAAATGGTTCAAGATTGCCGAGGACGGCTTCGACGTCAGCAGCAAGCAATGGGGCGTCGACCACATGCTGTCCAACAATGGCTGGTCGTACTTCACGATGCCATCGTGCATTGCGCCCGGAGAATACCTATTGAGAGTTGAGATTCTGGCTCTGCACTCGGCCAAGACTTCGGGGGCAGCACAGTTTTACCAGTCATGCGCACAGATCCGCGTGTCCGGTTCAGGCAAGTTTACGCCGGCTGCGTCGGACCTGGTGTCGTTCCCGGGCGCATACAAGACGGAGGATCCGGGCATCCACATCAACATTTACGGCACGACAGGCCAGCCAGACATGGGCGGCAAGCCGTACACGGCCCCGGGGCCAAAGGTGATTCAGTGCTAGGGGAGAAGACGTTATGGTGTTGGAGTAGAAGTCGAGCCAGTCAACTGTCAACATGACGTCCATTGTCAATGTCAACATAGCCTTGTCTCGCGGGTCCCCTGTGGATGGGGCCGTCCTGTCTTTGTTAGCATATCGCCAAGCATATTTTAGCATCCCCGCGCAAATCGTCCCATCGTCCTATCCGCCTTCTGTGCATGTTCTCCCATGTTCTCCCGCAATACCTGCATGTCCACCCGAGCCACTATTCAGGCCTTCAGGCCTTCAAGTCTTCTTTCTGGACTTTCTTTCCTTTGCCTCTTTGCCTCCCGGCCGGGTCGTCTAGTGATTTTTCTGAGCGGTGCTAAAAACCCCATTCAACTTCTTGCACCAGTGTCGCTCGCCCCGGGCCTCTCCTCCTCCTGGCCCAAAAAGCATATGGGCGTATCCGTGCGTCGTTTCTTTGGCTCTGTTTTTTTCTTGTTTTCCTGGCCGGTAAAATAGCAAAATAGGCCAGTGGCACTGAACTGGGGCTCCTGCTCCATACAAAAAGGCCCAAAAGTCCCTGCTTCTTGTCAGTATGGAGTACGGCCGGGTTTGGCCGGTTCTGGCAGCTGTCCATCGGTCGTGCTTGTGCACCTCAATAGGTTAAAAGGAGGTTGTTGTAGGGGTGCGTACTTCGTAACTCACTTCCAAAGAGTGTGTACTCCAGTATGCCTATGCCTGCCCTGTGCCTGTTGCTCGTACCTACCCTAACTGACTTGCTTCGCGCTTCGCGCCTTCTCGCTGTCGCGTTTGGCCGTTGTGGGGACCTGGTTCCGCCGGCCGAGGAAATACGCCAACAATGGTTCCTGCTTTTTTCGCTTCGTTTTTTCTTCTCGACTGTCGTTTGGCTCTTTCCTTTTTCGAGTTCTTTCCTTTTTTACTTTTCACTTTTTACTGGGGCCAGTTGATATTCCTTGCCTCGTCTCTTGGCCTTGTCTTGTTATTATTCCTATGACTTATTAGGAGTACTACCGCGTTTGCTCCGTACGGGAAATTGGTCCTGGCTCTTGCTCTCCTCTCCGAGCTGTAATGAACTTCGTAATTCAGAGACATGCCGGCGCATATCGTCTCGTTTTCTTCTGTCTCTTGTCTCTTGGAAGAAAGCTGTTTGGCAGTCCACTCCGACACATTACTCTTTTGTAGAAGCTGCTCACCGCAAAAAAGTGGAGAGAAATCGGAGGGCCCGGCACCTGCCCTCTCTCCTCTTCAATGACAAAAAGGGAAGGGACAATCGGTGTGAGACGGGCTCGTGAATATAAAAGACTCAGTTTGCGAGAAAGAGGCAGGAACGATGATGCAGTCGCGCAGGCTCAAGAATACGCCCTGCAGGCACAAGACCCCAAAATGCGTGAATTGTTTTCTAATCCGGGCGGTGAGAAAAGCAGGAAACCAGGAATGAGCAGGGGACCAATCAAGCCAGTCTAGTAATAAAGCTCAAAAAGAGAAGGCTGGCCCAGCCCAGTACAGAATATGCACGCAAATGCCATGCCATGCACGTCTAAAAGACGGGATCACGAAGAAGAACAAGGCCAGACAAGGCAAAGTCGGCACACATCGGGGCTGCTCACTCCAAGGAGCTAGAAAAAGGTTGCCTCGATTCTCTTCCAAAAACGCCGTTCGCACCAAACGATGCTGTCAGACTAGCGGGCCTGGGCATTGGGACACCGGTGAAGGCAAAAGGGCAAATGGCAAGAACGGCTCTGTCAGATGCGATACGAGCATCCTCGCAAGCACATCCTTTTCACAGTTTGCGTTGTCAACCGCCTTCCCTAGCTGTCGTTCCATCTCAGAAACCCGCGACGATCGATTGGCTAGTTTTGCCCACTGGCTGCCGGACTGGGTAGGTGCGGTTCTTGAAAAAGGGCTCCACATGCGGTGCTTGCCATTGGGGTTTTATTCCCACGCTACAGGGCCTGTGGGGCCCGTGTCGTCTGGTCTCTGGGTGTTGCTGTTTGTGTTTTCTCTGTTGTCAGTCTGAACATTCTTGCCGTTTGCGCCTTCCTGTCAGTCTTCACCTTTTGTCGTTCTTTCCTTTTTCCTGCTTGCCTTTTTCCTCTTTCTCGCTAGGCCCTTTCCCGCCACACTTCGGTTTTGTCCTATTGCAGCCGCGCTTGCAGGCGATGGGCTTCCTGTTCCTGCGGGAAAGCTCGGGGCTCGGGTGCCACCCACTTGCTGGTGTGAGGGTTCCTCCACTCAGTGGAGAGACGATGAGAGACGACGGAGAAAGAATGGTGGAGCTTTCTGCCCCGTAAATCTCTGCAGCAGAACAAAAGCCCGCAAGTTGCCCCCGGAAAAGCTGCGTACGATGTGCAGCGAGGACTCAAGTACCTTTGCAGCTCCAATCACGCGGAAGCTACAAACAAAGGATTGCATGTCTCTGATTTGTCGGCTGGGACGCTCCTTCCCTTCTCTCTCGCTTCTCGTTGGTCCGACTTATCCAACCACTCCGGCGCATGTTGCAGCACTGAGTAAGGTACAAGCGGCATTTCAGCCCACACTGCATGACGCCAGCCAAGTAGCTCCCGGTCGCAGGTATCGCACTCTGGAGTAACATGTATGGAAGAACGTTGTTCGTCGTTCTGTTCAGTACGGTCTTTGGGCGTATCTAGTATAGTCCTTCATGATGAAGCGTTGTTGCGCCTGACTGAGAATGCCGTTTTAAGTACAGGGCAGTCTCACTTTCCTTCCTTGCTTTCCTGATATCTTCTTTTGCCATCTAGAAGGTACAAAGATGATAAAGGCACATGACGAGCTCCTTCCTTCGACACGGCGGACAACATCGCTTGCACAGTGTATCGTGCAGCAGGTGCACCCACAGGCGTCAGGGCACTTATACACGCCCAGCATTGGCCATCTTCGCCTGTCCATCATTTGTTTTCGTACACATAGCACTCGTAAATCGCCGTGCTCTTTTCTACATACAGTCGCACAAGAACGTCGTATCTCGTCGCAACTCGAAACGGGTCTGTGCTGGGCCAGCAACGATACTCGACAACAAAATCAAGCATTTGACCCATGGTCGACTCCGTTTGCGATTTATCCACAGCGGAACAACTAATTCAGCGCTGCGAGACATTTCGAGGCCGCTCCGCAACAGAAATAACAGGGGAACACGAGCGAGATGAGATGAGAGGCTCCATCACCTATGAGGATGCCGCACGGAGTAGCACTGTTGTGGACTGTGGAACAGGTGAAAAAAGGCTAGCAAAAACGAGAAAAAGTCAACGACGTATGGAGTCGCTCCCATATATTATGATATTAAAGTGGTGCTGCGCTGTGAGTGGCCAGCCTGCCCATTGCCCAGGCCACTCTGATATGGCTTGCGCCGGGTTGCTCTTTCCTTTTTGCCTCGTTTGCCCTTTCCCTGCTTGAGCTGTTTCTCGATTTGCTCTGCGACGGTGCCATGGCGCCTTGCCCCAGCTCCTAGGTGAGAGCCATGCAAGGCATCGAGGTATCTTCCTTAATTTCCAGAATGGAACAGTGACTTGCGCGCCGTCTCCATCGTGCTAGCACCAAAAAGAAGCGTGCGAGCGATCCCTGTTCGCGGCAGGCCCAAAAAAGTTCGAAAAGAGCAGGGGGAGGGAAGAGTGAAAAAGGCGAGCAACGGCGAGGGAAATTCGCGCAGCCAGGCGACCAAACATCCCTAGCCCTGCCGTCTTCCGGCCTCGTCTGGCTGCAGAGCTGCTCTTGGTGGTGAGCATTGTGAGAGTGAGAATATGAAATGCAAGCCTATGAGCCTGGGTGGCTGGCACTGTGGTCCACCGCGAAACGAAAAGCCGCGCCCGTGCCGCGTTCTGGGTTGTTCTTTCCTATTTCTGACGAGCGTGCACAAGCAAATATGCACAGGCAAGTGCGCGACAGGAGCTGTGATCCCAGCCGAGTGCCGCACCAGCAGTGAACCACACAGACCCAGCACAGATACGCAGGGTCGCTACCGATGGCCCCTGCCGTTTCCGCAGAGAATCGCAAAGATCAGGAGCCAGAAACGAAACAAATCGGAGGAAGGAGCAAACAACAAGGCGAGTCCGCGCGATAGCAACTCTCTTCGCAGCGGCATACTCAGTCCTAGTAGTCAGTACCACTGCCAGGTAAATACAGCCAAATCCAGAAAGGCACTAATTCCACACGCGACACCACCAGCGCTCGACTTGTACACTAAGAGCCACCCTCCACTCCAGCAGAGCCTATGACAATCGCGGCTCGCTGTGACTCGCGCCTTCTCGCCCTGTTCCTTTCTTGTTTCCCGGGGGCTCTGTGCTGTCGTTCCTTCCGCCGGTTTTGCTTCTTTCCTTTTTTCTTTTATTTTGCTCTCTTCTCTTTCCCTTTTCTTTCTTTGCCTCCTCTTCCTTCCTAACGCACTTGATTACGGAATTCTGCCTCCCGCACCGGCCCCCCTCTTCATTTCGCTATCCCCCATCTCCATATCCAATTCTTCCAGCTTCTTGCTGTCTTGCGTTGTTCGCCCTTCGACATTGACAAAGCTCTCTCCCCAATCTCTTTGCTTCTCGCACTCCACTCTTCGACGTCAAGACCAAAAAACTAGAGCTTTATCCCGTAAAACAAAAGGTACGAGTATTTCAATCAATACATCTATCCATTGCAAAAACAATCAATTCAAATCATCAATTGCCTCCTCCATCGTGTCTTCTCCATTTTCCCCCTCCTTTGCTCTTGCCGCTTCGGTCGCGGCTTTTTTATCGTTCCTTCCTTGCTGTCAAGCGACGGCAAGCAGGAGGGAAAACAAGCCCAAAAGAGAAAATACATAATAAAAATAAACCGGGTCGCCAGAAGCTAAGCTTTTTCGCCGCCTCCGGAACTCGCGGCGATAACAAGAAAAAATTGCAAAAATAAAATAAAATAACAAAGGCACCCACCCAAAACAAAGAAAAAGACTCGCTACAATTTTTTTGCTTACCTACCGACCTGCCCTGAACGAAAAAAGACGCATCAAAATAACGTCACGCTGCCCCCAAACCTCCCCCAAGACAGCCCCAAAACCACTACTGGCCGCTCTTTCCTCCATTCGTACCTTCCAATTCCTCCTTTTCTTCCCTTTCTCTCTTTTCTCCTTCCCTTTTCCTCTCTCTTTCTCTTTTCCGCTTCTTTTTTTTCTTCTTTTCTTTTCTTCCTCATCCTTTCATCTTCTTCTTTCGTCCACCCACCAACTAACTCTTCCGCCCTCCCCCCCTTCTCCAGACTTTTCGTCAACCACACAACACAGTCGCAATGGCCGCCATCCGTTCCGCCGCTCTCATCGCCGCCCGCGAGGAGGCTGTCGCCCACCTCGCCAAGCGCTCCAACTGGGCCAGCCGTGAGGCCGGTGTCATTGTTGTGTTCGCCATTGTCTTCGTCGTCGGCGTTGGTCTGGTCGGTCTGTGGATTCACAAGCTGGTCTCGGCCCGCAAGGCCGCCAAGGCTTCGCAGAAGTAAGCTGTCCCCGCGCGCGAGGGATAGCGAGATGGGAGGAGGATTCGGAGGAGCGACGAAAGACAGGAAGAGGGAAACGATGACACAGCCGCCGTCCATGGGCGACGGGGCTGCAGGAAAGAAAGACTCGTCTTCAATTGAGCATCTGAGCAATTGAGAGACGAGGGTGAATCGGACGTGTGTTGCGTGGCCTCCTAATATTGGATGAGGCGTCGGCAGCTGTTATTTGTTGCTTCTCCGGGAGGGGCGCAAACCAGCTGTCTTGCGCTCTCTCTACGCTCTCTTACTGCACAAAGGAGCTTCTGGCCACAAAAAGACGCGCCTCGTTTCTTCATTTTGTTTATCATCACGACTTTCATTTCGACCAATTTGCGGCAATTGCCACCCACAAAAACAATCGATCAACAAACCAAAACAAACAGCCCCAAAAAGCTTCGATCGATTGGCGCCACAAACATCAATTCAGCATTCACACCTCAGCTGTCGGAACTTTGCGCTGGGTTTTCGCGATGCAAGCTTTTACACGCGCGACATTGTTCCGTGTCGGTGATCGTCTGCCAAGACCCTCTCACACCGCACCGGCAATATGAAGCGAATGAACTACTCGAAAAGTTCCCGAAGGGAGATGACAGAAGAAACACCAGGACGTCTTCCTTCTATGCGCGCCTTTGCTGCAGCTCTTTCCTATCTCAATTGAACTGCGCAGAGGCGTGTCAACAAAAAAAATACCTCTACTTGCTTTGGCTTCAGCTCTTTTTCGCGACACGACATGCGGAAAGCTCGACGATCAGTTATCGACCATTGACCACTGCTTGTTGGATAGAGTTGGATGCGGACAGCTGGCTATTTTTTGATGTATACCTTTTTCATATTTTATGTATTTCTTTTCTGCTGATATCACTGTAGAACGCATTTTGACTTTTTTGCATCTTAATTCTTTTTTTCTCTTTTGACTATCTATTGGACAATTCGTGACTTCCATGTGTTTATTGAACATGACCATTTACATTCGCAGAAGCATCTATCATCTAACATCAACTCATCAATCGCTATCTCATCGCATTGCACCACCCACCAGCCCAATTCGAGATCGACAAAAACATCGTAAACAATGTTTACGACTCTGTCATTCTGTCGAGGTGGATGAGGCCTTGTGTGGGCTGTTGTACGATTGGTCAGTCAGTCGCAAGGCTAAGGTCAATCAAGGAATGAAAAGAAGAGACAACATGTGAGAATGGAGTCGAAGAAGGGAAAAAACGTACCGGAATATACTGCCGCAGGCGCACACCGGCCTCTTTGAACACAGCCGCCGTCTCGGCGTCCATGCTGTAGCCCTGGCTGTAAACCACCTCGCCAATGCCGACCTGCACAATCTTGATACTGCACGTCAGACACGGGCACGTATCGCAGTACAGAATCGTGTTGGCCAGCGACGCCGTCGGGATGCGCTCGCGACCCGCCTCGAGCAGCGCGTTCTCCTCGGCGTGCAGGCACAGACACGTCGCCAAGCCGACACCGGCGCCGACACCGCCGTTGCACCGTCCACAGCCGCCCTCACCGCAGTTGCGCAAGCCACGGGGAGTGCCGTTGTAACCCGTGCTCACCACGCGCTTCTCGCGCACCAGCACACACCCCACGCGCCGCTTCATGCAGTTGCTCCGCTGGGCGGCCAGCGACGCCAGCGACATGAAATACCGGTCCCACGAGGGCCGCAGTAGCTGCTCGACGCCCGCCACGTCCAGACCGGCCTTGTCAAGCGCGGCAAACAGCGGCTCTGTAGACAGCGTCTTCTCCTCCAAACCACCGTTGGCAAAACGCATGGCCGCCCGTGCCATAACCGGCAGCAAGGGAGCGTACGCCTTGGGACCGCCACCGTATAGCTGGAAATCAGACTCGGTGACAAACGATTCCAGGTCGATCGATTCTGGGCTAGAAGCTCGCCGCTGGGCACGCCGCCACCGCACCGCGACAGGTGCGTCGACGCTGATGAGCAAGAAAAAGGGCCGCCGGGCAAAGACGTCCAGGACGGGCTCGCTGGCAATATCGGTCGTGACCCAGCGTTCCCGCCAGCGCAGCGTGACAAAGTCGAGGAGCGCCTCAGGCGTAGCAAAGGTGGTCGGGTTGTCCCCCTTGGTCGTCTCGTCGTCGGCACCAGCCTTGATGCTCAGCCGGGTAAAGCCATGGCGCTCAACGAGGTACTGGCCGACCGTTGTCTTGCCCGCACAAATGCCTGGATGAAAGCAGTGTCAGTCAGATATTCAGAGCACACAGGAACGGGCAAAGAGCATAATCGTATCACGTACTTCCACAGATCCCGATCAACATTGTCGTGAGTCAGTTGGTTAGGTCGACTCAGGCCTGTCCTGTTATGTATCTTTTTGTATATTGAGTTGATATAGCTGCAGATCGTTTTGTTCCTGCCAAAGCTGCTTCTGATGGTCTAGGATGGTCTGAGATTGCAATAACAGCTGTGCAACACAACGTGCTCTCGTTTGCCAAGAGATATCAAATATCAATCAAAGTCGACCAGGGGCCTCTCCATTCCTCCTGCTCCGGCGGGCAAAAGACACCAAAAAACGCGAACGCGGTTGCATAAGCTCTACTCACAAAATCCGACTTGCACGCGTTTTCCAGCGAACCACGTGAAGCGCTGTCCAGTATTAGCGCATCGGCTCTTGTGGCCTCTGCAGCAAAAGCCGCCGGCCCATATTGAATGACCGCTCCCAGTGGACTGAACAGATTCATTCTTCATTATATAATCCTGTAAGTCGTATAAAAGACAGTGACAGCCCATACAACCTTGATAAAGCCTTGCAAGCATAAAGCAGGCAATCATGTCGGTTTTGCGCAAGGCTGAGAAGACGGCGCATTCTCTTCAAGCCAAAGAGGTCGCATGTCGTGCACATGACTCAACCAGAAGACTTCAGATAGAACAAGACAAGAGAAACCCACATAGGGCCAACGCTCCTTCCAACGGCAGGTGACTCTGATTTAGCTCTTCCATTTCTTTCTCCTCCTTCTCCCCAGTTCCCCTTGTCCCCTTTGTCCTTCCCCAACAGTTCAGGCCAGGGATGCACCTGCCTTATAACAGATCCGTACACGGTCCTCTTGCTCTCGCGGCACTTTTGATCGTGCCTTCTGCATCTGGTGCTGCTGTTGCCTGTTTATGTTATCGTTCGTCTGGTCAGCAGAACAAGAGCAGAGAGAGGTCTGGCCATTTCACTCCAAGCTCTTGTCCGTGTGACGCAATAATCACTGATTAGCGAGCAGCATTTGTTCTCAGGAGGCAAGAGCGACCTGTGCAGCCTGCAGTGAGACATTGTGACCTAGGCGGCCTTGCAGTGACAGGGGCAGTGAGCTGTGCCGTTTACCCCGCCCCCTCCACCTTTTCACTACTCACTATCGTCTTTTAGTCCATCATCCGCCCCAAGACACACCCAAACTGACGATTTCCAGGCAGGTGGGCGGCCTAGTGTTTGCAGTCTCCAGGCGGCTTTTGTATTGCCGCTTTTGCGCCTGCCCGTTCATGCTATCGATCGTGCTATTATTTTGCCTCCTGCCCGTCTCGGCAGCCCTCCCTTCCCTTTCGTGTCTCGTAGCTTTTGTCATTCATCGATATCTCTCGTGACTAATTTGACACATTTACTTCGAACTGTCAACCCCCAACAAACAACATTCGAAAGACTTCGAAGTATCGCGAGCGCAAACGACGTATTACAGCGCATTCCATCCAAACCTTGCATCCAACGACCGCATACCCTACCTCCTACCTACATCTGCGACCCTTTCCTCCGTGTGCGGAGCTATTACTCAACGACCTCCGACCACCAAACATCAACCACCTTCTCACATCCGCGCAGAACACAACACAGCCAGCCAACACTAACACGCAGGCAGACAGCCACCAGCAAACCGCAGCCATGGCCGGCCTTCAGTTTGCGACATTTAACTCGCTTGTCGAGATGCCGTTTTACTCGGCCCTCTTTGCGTCCAAGCTCGACCACGACAAGCTCGACGACTCCGCGCGCGCCGTGCTGGGGCTGTACGAGCCGCGCGGCGAGAAGGACCCGAGCATCAGCTCGCAGATGCAGATCCAGGGCGGTGCCTTGACTAGTAACCAGTGCGTATTCTATGTCACTGTAATGTTGTAACTACAGCTGGTATAAAGGCATTCACTAACTAGTTTACAGAGCACCATCTGGCATGATCCGCGCCGAGGGCATCATCAAGAACTTTAACACGATCGAGGATTTCAAGCAAGCCGACAAGGCAGCTATGATGCACACAGCAGCACGCCAGGTAGACTCCCTGCTCTCTAACTAATCCCTCCGAATACCGCAAGACTAACCGCATATGCACAGATTTGGGACGCAATCAAAGACGGCAGCATCTACGAGGTCCCCTCCCTCCTCTCTTCCTTCAACATCATTTCTTTCGCCGACCTCAAAAAGTACCGCTTCACATACTGGTTTGCATTCCCGGCCCTCCACTCCGACCCCCAGTGGAAACGCACAGGCGACGTCACCCAGCTTGGAAAGAAGGAGACCCTGCAGCTCGTGGATAAGGTCGGCACATGGCGGTACGCAACAGACAGCCGCCAGCACGGCTTCTTCCTCGCAAAGCGGGTACCGATCGGCCACTCGGTAGCTGGCAGTGGTGGTGCTGATATCGCCGACGCCGGGAGCGAGAGCAGAACCGAGGACGACGATTTCGAAGATAACGGCGGCAGCCTTCGTTCCCGCGGTTCTGCGACGTTCCTGGACGCCGATGAGATCGAGCTTGGGTTCCGGTGGGTGATTGGGTCCCTGCGCGACGGCGAGTCGGGCTTCTTCGACGGCGTGCCCGAGAAAGACCAATACATTTCCTTTGCCGACCCTTCAACATACCCCGAGAACCCATCCTGGCCCCTCCGCAACCTGCTGGTCCTAGTCCGGCAGCGGTACCAGCTGCGCAAGGCGCAAATCCTCTGCTACCGCGACACACAGGCTCGGCGCGACGAGCCACGCAGCATCGTCCTGCCCGTTGAGCTCGATGGTAGCATTGAGCAGATGGAGACGACAGAGATGCCCAAGGTCACCGGCTGGGAGCGGAACGTGAACGGCAAGCTGCAGGCCCGGCTGGCCAACCTGGCCGACTACATGGACCCTGCGCGCCTGGCCGATCAGGCCGTCGACCTCAACCTCAAGCTGATGAAGTGGCGTATTTCGCCGAATCTCGACCTCGACAGCATGAAGAATATCTCGTGCCTGCTCCTCGGCGCAGGCACCCTCGGCAGCTACGTCTCGCGCAACCTAATGGGTTGGGGCGTACGAAAGATCACTTTTGTCGACTATGGCTCGGTCTCGTTTTCGAACCCCGTGCGCCAGCCTCTCTTCGAGTTCAAGGACTGTCTTCAGGGAGGAGCGCCCAAGGCGACCCGAGCCGCCGCAGCGCTGGAGCTGATCTACCCAGGAGTTGAGGCCGAAGGCCACGTTCTCTCGGTCCCAATGCTCGGCCACCCCGTCATAGATGAGGCGAAGACACGTGCCGACTACGAGAAGCTCGAGGAGCTCATCGATAGCCACGATGTCATTTTCCTTCTCATGGATACGCGCGAATCCCGTTGGCTGCCCACTATCATGGGCAAGGCCAAGGGCAAGATTGTGCTGAATGCAGCGCTCGGCTTTGATACGTACGTCGTTATGCGTCATGGTGCCACACCGCGCGACGGTTCGGAGGATACCCTGGGCTGCTATTTCTGCAATGATGTTGTTGCTCCGGCCGATGTGAGTTCTTCTGCCCCTTTTTGTTCAAAATATCACCATACTAACTCTTTACAGTCCGTCAAAGACCAGACGCTGGACCAGCAGTGCACCGTCACACGGCCAGGTGTGGCCGCCATCGCGTCGGCCCTGCTCGTCGAGCTCTTTGCGAGTATCATGCAGCATCCCTCACGACACCATGCAGGTGCGCCCAAGACCTCAAAGCGCAACGAAGCACCCACCTACGAGCGCGACCCGGAAGACCACCCGCTGGGCATCGTGCCCCACCAGATCCGCGGTTTCGTCGCCAACTTCCAAAACGTCCTGATCAACGGCAAGTCGTACCCGCAGTGCAGTGCCTGCAGCCGGCCCATCCTCGACGCCTACCGCCAGGAGGGTTGGGACTTTGTCAAGAAGGCGCTCGGTGACCGTGAGTACGTGACCGAGCTGTCGGGCCTTGCTGAGATCCAGCGCCAGGCCGAGGCCATGGCCGAGGCTCTCGACCTGAGCGACGACGACATGGACGAAGACGATGGCGAGGCTGTTATGCTGTAGTTGTGTGGTTAAGAAATTTTCTCCATTCTTTATGGGACTTATGGTACATGGCGTTAAAAGACTGTTATGACATACGGCGTATTTGTTTTTATTCATTTGTTTTTTTATCAGGGATAGGCGTTTGTTTTCGATTTTTGTGTACCCTCACTTTTTAGATACGGCTTTGTGTTCAATCGCATTTATTCATTTATTTTCGTTTTTATTTCATCCCATCCAGTTATCACACGTTTTAGGGCCAAGTACTACTCTTCATTTTTCATCAAGCTATCATTACGTCTCCTTCTGGATGCCTTTATCCCAACATCGTTACTTCGTAGACAGGATCTCTCTTTTGAATTAATCAAACAAACTTGTCGGAAAATATCACCAGTCACAAGGGAAGGTGCGATGCACATGCATATGCACAACAACGCTACGCGTGGGGTGTAAGTCACCAGTTTGCCCAAAAGTGCAGTGCCTGCCCACGCAGGAAGTTGCACGCGCGCAATGCACTCCACTTTTTTACCCAATCCTCGTGTTCGCTCCTTCCCCGTGTTATTAATGCGCCCCAGAAATATACGGGGGGCTAAGAGTGGCCAAGGACTGTTATTACAGCATTTTTACTGTTTCCAAGAGCCCCTGTATGGCCGAGTGTACCTTCCGTACAGGGACTTTTTACTTGGATGCCCTTCCCCACAAAAACATCCAACTTCCTTCAATCTGTTCTCCAAACTCAACTCTCAACTTTCAACGTCTCCTCTTCCATCGAAAAGGGCATTTTCTACACTTTTTGTCGCTTCAACTCGCGATTCTGCCGTTCTTTGTCTTCCATTACGCTCTTTTGTGCGCGCCTTTCGTTTCAACCTTCGCGTTTCTCGACTTCCCGCCCGGCCGTGCCCGCGCATCCAAAAACCAGACAAGCGGCTCCTTTCACTGAAACGTCGTGAAGCTCTCCTTTACCCGCCATACGACTGCAACCAACGGCGGATCACGCGCTTACGGTATATTCGAGCTTTGGGGACCGAAGAGTAACCAATAAGGCCAGATTTAAATCGCCCAGGCGGCGTTGGGTCATTTGAGGTCTATTGGGGGTGTTGGCAGCTTCTCTGTTTTCTATTTCGAGCTCTTCCCACACAATGGCGCTCCGCTCGCGCTGGTCAGCCATGGCCGGCCGGTTGTTTGAGTTCAACTCCTACCGAACCATCTCGGTGCACGACTACTCCGATGTGCTCGTCCCTTTAGAAGAGGCCCACGACTACGGCCATGCCGCCCGCACAGGACGGCGGTCCGAGTACGAAGCTCCACCGGGCGAGGAGGACGCGAACGGTCTCGTTGAAGACGACAACGACGAAGATGTGGAGAGCGGCAGAAGAACCGACCTCGACAATGGCGAGCGGCGAAAGCAGCACAGCCGCACGTCAAGAGGAGGCGACGAAGACGAGGACGACAACGAGGTATCGGCGGCATCTGGCATGCTTCCGATGCGGGCGTGCGAGTACAGCATCGAGGGCCTGCGGCGAGAAGTTCGGCAAAGCCCCGAGGGAAGCAAAGAGGGCCGACAGCGATGGACCGACTACGAATGTATGTTCCTTTTCTTCAATCTACGGGACTATTCGTGGTGTTCTATCTTATGCCCTCGTATACTAACAAGCTTCTAGTGAAATCCAAGCTCATCAACAAAGCCATTCAAGATATTGGCATGGGCCGGTATAACTGGCAGCTGTTCTTTCTGTGCGGCTTCGGCTGGTTTGCAGACAAGTAAGTTGTGAAAATCTTGATATTATTTTTGTGGATCAAAGAACTAACGTGCTGCTCTCCCACTCCTGCAGTTTATGGATGCAAGTAAGTGACTTTCTATCATTCGTTCATCATATCTGCTTACATTCGTATTCTAACCATCTGCAGGGCATCTCCTTGATTCTTCCTTCATTATCAGCCGAGTTTGGAATTGCTGAGAAGACCGTTCGGTACACCACCAGCGCACTCTTCCTTGGCCTCTGCTTTGGCAGCTTTTTCTGGGGCATCGGCTCCGACGTCATGGGACGTCGCCTTGCGTTCAACTGCACACTACTGATTACCAGTATCTTTGGCACCCTGGCCGCCTATGGCACGTCATGGGGCATGGTGTGTGCCCTTGTGGCCGCTCTCGGTTTCGGTGTCGGCGGCAACTTGCCCGTTGATGGTGCCCTCTTTCTCGAATTTCTTCCCGATGCTTCCAGCTCACTGCTCACCCTTCTTTCTGTGTGGTGGCCAGTGGGCCAACTGTGCTCCTCGCTGCTGGCCTGGTATCAAATCACTGGCGTCGATGCAGAGGGCAATGTCGACAACACGGGCTGGCGCCGGTTTATCAAGACGATCGGTATCCTGACCTTTATCATGTTTGTCATCCGCTTCTTCATCTTCCGCCTATTCGAGTCACCCAAGTACCTGCTGTCGAGAGGCCGCCAAAGCGAGGCTGTTGCCGTAATCCATGGCCTTGCGCACCGCAACAGTACAAAGACGTGGCTCACGGAAGAGATTATGGATGCCGTGGCCGAGGGCAGCGATGACGGTCCTTCCACGACGGCTGCCGACGAAAGCAACGGCTTCATTGGCTACGACGCGACCAACAACGACGACGTTGACGACGATGAGGCGGGCCTGTTCAACAACAGCAACCACCGCCGCAGCGGTAGTGGTGCGGTCCACAACCGTAAGCCGCAAACGAGTTCAGTTATCCGTGATCGCCTCAAGTCCTTTTCGGGCGAGCGCCTGCGGCCTCTATTCCGTACTCGTCAGCTTGGTTTGGCAACGGCTATCATCTGGTTTGTCTGGGCCACCATCGGCATGGGCTACCCTCTCTTCAATGCTTTCTTGCCTCAGTATCTCTCGCACGGTGGTGCTGCTTCACCTTCCGCGTCTGCTCTTTTGATGTTGAGAGATGGCGATGCTGGAACTATTGCCGAGACACCCACGAGTGTTACCTACCGCAACTACGCCATTACGAGTATCGTCGGTGTTCCTGGCAGCTTGCTCGCCGCCTACACAGTCGACAACCCCTCGCCATTCCTCGGTCGCCGTGGTACCCTGGCGGGTTCGACTTTGATTTCGGCCATCTTCTTATTCTTCTTCGTCACTTTCGGCCACTCGCCCGGTTCCCAACTCTTTTTCTCCTGTGTCGAGGCCTTCTCCCAAAACATCATGTATGGCGTCCTCTACGCCTTCACGCCCGAAATCTTCCCAGCACCCGTCCGTGGTGCCGGAACGGGCGTGGCCTCCTTCCTGAACCGCATCACTGGCCTGGTAGCGCCCGTTATCGCGGCGACACTGCCCGGTGACGGCGCGACAGGGCCCATTTACCTGTCGGCCGCTCTGATTTTGTCTGCGTTTTTCGGCATGATTATGATACCCATCGAGACGCGCGGCCGTCAGCGGCTGTAAAATACGTCGTCTCGTGCGTGTTTTCTTTTAGTTACGAAAGACTTTGATTTCCATTTTTTTCTGTTATTTTCCTTTGTCACATTGCATGCATGGGTTGGGGTAATGGAATGGTCATGTAGGATATTTTTGGAAACAAAACAAGCATTTGCATGGGGTTTTTTATTTTTTATTT
>JANSLP010000072.1:0-128989 GCA_029298735.1 Ophiostoma sp. CBS 140.51 | reverse complement strand
TCATGAAAATTTTACGGAAAATGGTTTTTCATATATTTTTCTTTTTCGTTAAAATCGCCTGTCAAAAAAATCATTCTCATCATCTTTCTTCCCAAGAACGGCCCCAAGACACTAGCGGAGATGGGGATTACGTGGGGACCCAGGTCCGTCCTAGTAAACGTCCAGACTTACAGCAGTAGATTCAGGTTTTAGCGGGTTGTTGGCAGGCTGTTAGTGGACAGCCGTCTCTCTAAAAAATACAACTTGTGAGCAGCCGTTGCGCACCAGGAACAAAGGTATTGTGATGTGGATGACGTAATTCACTATTGAAGGTTTCTCCGCTATGGTGACGAGTCTGCCACTGTGAAGAGCAAGGGCTTCTTTGCTGGAAGAATGCTTTTGTGTTCCTTCGCCTTTTGCGGAGAGAAAAAGAACTGAGAGAACATGGTGAGAATGAACGTAGAGAGCAAAGGGCAACTGCCCTGCTGTGCCCTGTTGTGCCCTGTTGTGCCCTGTCTCGCCCTGCCACCGGGCAGTTGGCTCGGGCGCTAAGAGACTTGCCTCCGGGGACCTTCTGTACTCAGTAAATACGCGGGGAATAGAACGGTGTGTTGTGCAATGGAAATGTGGGAAGACTGACGCGTCACTTTACGAGTATTGTCCCATCCGGCAGAACATCCGAGAAAGGGAGACCGCAAGAGTGCGAGACGCCGATGAAGAGCGAAAGCGAGCCTTGTCGATATGAAGCAATTCGATCGTTCTTTGTGCATCGACAATCGAAACAAAACGAACTGCAAAAAATATATCCGTTTTGACGCTCCGTTCCTGTCAAAAGTGATTACCCGAACCACCTGTATTTCTGGCACAAATCATTTCCCTTTTTACAGTCATTACGAGCATGGTCGTCTTGGCGCTCGTATTCGACTGTCTTTGGTGTCTTTTTGGGGCCTCTGGAGCGTGCTCTGGCCACAGGCCCCCTTTCGAGTCCAACGTTTTTGGGTCTTTTTGTGACCTATTTTTACAGCGGGTCTTCCCGTCCCAAGCCTAGCCAGGGCCAGACTCAGGTCCAAGTCATTCCAGTGCTATTGGCAGCCAGCAGCCAACAGTGTCGTCTCCGTAGTCTCGTACCTTTTTATTTACGAGAGGAGGCTGTGAGGTTAATCTTTCCCCCCACAAGGACCTGCTGCGCATTCTCTACGATGTAGTAGGCCGGGCACACAAATACGCTTTCGGTCCACGCCGAGACAGCTGACAGGATGGCGGCCCTTTCGGGGGAACCGGCGGGCGGGGCAGGACAAGGACAGGCAGGGAAGCTCTCCTTCTTCTGCTGTCCAAGGCAAGTTGGTGATACAGGTTGTGAGGAGGTGGTCTTTACTAACACTAGTACGACGTTGTCTGGTTTCCAGCACTTACGGCCTACTGTGGTATATCTCACGAACGTGGAGAAAGATAGCGGCATGAACCTGCTTCTTTGAGGAGTCGTCCGATGATAGCTTTTCGATGCAACGCTGTTCCTGTCCCGCGTGGTCCGCCTGGCCGTCCGCTTCTTTGAGCTCTTTTGGTCTTCCGGTTCTGGCAACGGCCATGTGGTCAAACGCCGAAGTTGGATACCATCTTTCTTTGTTGGTACGGAAGAAGAAGAAAAAAGACGAAGAAGCGCGATATGCATGGCGTATTCTGTGCTGCAGGTGCAACATGGAGTGAGCAGTTTTTTTCGTCCTCTTTCCTCTTCTTCGTCCCTCTCTTCTAGCCTGGCCGTTCCCTCTTTCCTTTTACGGTGCACACTTTTTACCACTAACAGCTCTCGTGCAGCACGCCTGCATGCATGCCAAGTAGCACTGAAGCTTCATTTTCCCAACAATCGACAGAAGTCCTGCTTTGCTCTCAGCTCAGGCCGGCAAGCGGCAACTGCCGCATACGACGAAGATAGGATAGCCTCTCGCTTTTGGTGGTGGATGTTTCGTGGGATACGACGACATCGGTTCACGAACCTTGCCATTTGCGGACAAGATGCCGGTGAAGTCCCGTGGTAGGGAAGGAACGAGCGGTGGGAAGAGCCGTGGCCTCACCTGATGCCGTGCTGTTCTTCTTTTGTCTTTCTTGTTGTTCTTCCTGTCTTCTCTTCTCTCTTTCTCACGATCGCCGCCTTCTTCTACTTGACGTCTATGGATGCGTAGACGGCAAGTCTTGTGTGGAGAGCTTCTTTATTTCCCGAGCTCAGAAGAAGGATCTCCCCTAAGACGCTAACGACCACCAAAGCAAAGAGGAAAAATGAAAACGAAGTCCATGCACGATTTCACGCTCCAGCACCGTGAATGGGAAAACACGCCGCTGGCCAGTAGTGCCAGGTCCCAGAGTACCAACGCTATCCAAGCGCCCACGTTTGCTCTCCTGCACGTTCTTCAAGACGACAGATACAGAGAGACTACTACGTCTGCACATCTGGTTCCGGGGCCCGACGCCGAACAGAAGTACGCCATCCATGATCTTTCCTGCAGTCTAAAGTGGTGCGCTTGCGCAGGTTTTGCGCCCGTCTGCCGTCTGTCCTGCATCTCGATATTTGGCGTGCATATCCAACCTCCCGATTTATCAATCTTCAGTGTTGGGGCAGGAAGGACCTCTACGGGCTCCTCTGCCGATATCCAGAATCAGTTGTGCATCCCTCGTATGCGCTGCCCCATAAAACGGGGATTGCTCTCTCCTGCCCAGCAGGCACCAACATTTGTGAACAGTGGCACAGGGCGGCAAGAGGGACGTGGCTTCTCACAGCAAGGAGCAACACGAAGGAAACTGGGCTCGCTCACTGGACGTTGAAACATTCTCGAACGACCAAATAAAAAATAAAAACGAACAGGGCACCAACAGACCAGCATCCCTACGGACTGATTCGCTCTTGTTTTCCCACCTCTCGTGCGGTGCATGCATTGTCTGTGTCTGCAATCCTGTCCCTGCGTTCCTTTTTGTCCCTGTGTCCCTGTTTGGCTTCGCCCCCTGTCGGCGTATACGTCACAGGCCGTGTCGTCTTGTCACAGCTGCATGTCTGTAACTTACTGAATAAATTGATCTGTTGTCGTGTGCTGTCAATTGATGTTGATTTATCGTTTTACAGTCTTTTTGTCTCTTATGTTTCCTCTACTTCTTTTTGACAGCCTTATGGGATCGGCGTGCTTTTATCTTCACCGAGTTCCTGGCTCGCCTCTAAAAATAAAATAGACAGCTCTGGTGGCCAGCTTGCTTTTCTCGCGATCGACGTGGTGCCTGTGTGCTATCCAAAACTGATCGAAACCCCATCTACTCCGTACTGCATCTAAACCCACCTGGCTGCCGATCTTGGCCACTTTCTTGCTAGATGGCCGCGCAACACCCCAGTGAACTCAGAGAAACCCACCAAAAGCCCAGCGCTGTTTTCAGAACATCTGCGCCTACGACATGTGCCCATATCGACCTCTTCGACGACATCACGGAGGTTTGAGGTTTACAGCTTTATTTTGTCGTTCTTTATGCGCGTGTTCCTGACCAGATTCTTTGCGCTCTTCTGTGATCTGACCATCTGCCCTCTGTCGCTCCTTCCAAATCCTCCAAACAACAATTACTGATAGAACTGATAACTATCCCACGCGGCGCTAAATCATACCCGCTTCCGCCCATCCACTGCGTCACTTCAACTCCGTTCCCTCCTTTTATCCCAGCTTCCTTTGCCCAGGAAAGTCATGGCCTGGCGTGCGTCACGACTGCCACACCTTGTAAAGCTAGTGGCATAAAGCCCAACCTCGTCAAAAAGAAAGTCGGAAAGTCTAAAAGTCTCCTGCAGCCTGCAGGTGCAAAAGGACAGACCCAAAGCTGCAAGACAGCCCACATAGGGCCTGCATTGGGACATTAGACATCATTGACATGCAGACCACACAAGTCCGAAGTCGAGATAAACGAACGCACGGCAATTTCGTTTTCTCTTGAGCCTCGTATTTGACGTATCCTCATCTCTTCTGCTATTGTCTTCTGCCTTCTTGTCCTCTTGCCCGCCCGTCTGCCGCACTGTGTTCATTACCAAAAACTGGAAACAAAGGGCAAAATAAAATACAATTAAATACAATAAAATCACGTAAAATCACGTAAAATAGAGAGCACGAATGAACACGAAAACGAAACGAAGAGAGGAAAATGCCAAGCAAAATCCACACAAAATCCACACAAGCCGGAACAGACTGCCAGGACCTGTGCTCACTGGCAAACAGTACGAAGTAGCGAGCTATCCGACCCATCCGCTTGGCGTTTTGCCCCCAGCTCACACCTTTCGTTCCTTCTCATCCACTATCTCACGCGCCCCGGTTTCTCCCCCAGACCCAAGAAGAAAACGGGCAGTTAACGATTCGATCACAATACGGGCCATTACTTTGTACTCGTACTCACGGAAATCTGTCTGAATAAAACTTCGCCGCCTGCCACTTTTAGGTCTCCTGGTTCCTCGTCCCTTCTTTCTGAACTTTTTGACCTTTTGACGTTTTTTGCTCCCCTCCCTTTTATTTTCTCGGTTTTTATTTCAGTTTTTTTGGTTGTCTGCGTTTTGTCGTCTGGTCTCGTCTTCTCACCTGTCTCCCTCGCCTTCTCGCCTAACTCACAATTCGTCATTCACAACTGCCATTGGCACTTGCCTATTTGGTCGCATCTTTCGCACTTGCATTTTCCACTCGGTGCGTCGGCCTTGTCAGTGCTCCTTCCCTCATCTGCGATTGCCCTCCTTTGTTATCTTCGCTCTTTCCTTTGATTCTCCCTTGTTCATATTCATGGCCTTGCGATAGACCGACCCTTTTCTTTTATATTTTTGCGCCCAGCCCGTCCTGACAAACAAAGGAAAGTAACTAGAGCATTTAGTCTCATTTTCACGTATTTCGCTTAGGACATGCAGGAATTAATACGACGTAAAGAAATCCGACTCGCCAAAATGCATCACCTTCGAAAACAACGGTAATTTTCACTTACACGGGATCAGCACACACAACAAAACCAACAGCCACATCCGAGTCATCAACAATTTTGTAATCAGAAGACACTTCACGTGCAAGATCAAATGATGATAAACGGTATGAAATTATCGAAGTCGTATTTTCACATTATTTACTTGCACCATCACTTTATTTTCCAACGAGACAAGTACCTAGTTGGCCACTCACACTCCTACTCTGGAAAGGCGACCTATCAGAGGACACCGATTTCTAGGACTGTGCAAGAAGGCTGCCAGAGCGACCACATGACACCCATTTTTGGTAGTCTTCCTCCCCACCATCTTCTCCCACCCATCCATTTTCGATCGACTGCAGTAGTGTATTTTCATGCCAAGAATGTCGACGATGAAAACGAGAAGAACCCAGGTGTTGAGGAGCCCTCAGTTTGAAATGTCCTGATTTCCATTGAGGATTACACTAGGCGGGGCAAGGAACGGGACGCAACATGGCCGGGCGTTCTTGTCTTTTTTTATTTATTGTCTTTTGTATTTCTCGATGCGAACCGCGTGCACTAAGATGGTTCATGGGACCTAAGATTAGTCGCCCGATCCCGACGAAAAAAAAAGACCAAGTCACTGCACTTTTCTGGTTTTCTGGACAACAGAAGAGATTCGTCCACGGTTTTCAGCTTTATTTCCAAAATTTTGCATCTTCAGCTGTCCAGATAAAGACGAACGTTTACCAACTTGGTCCCTTGGTGGAGGGGTGGAGAGGCTGAATGTGAGGTTGGAGATGTAGAAGAGGAGGGGAGAATGGTTGTCGGTGGGTGTGTCCGCCCAAGAGGGGTGGGTTCAAAAGGAGGGCCTACAAGTGCGTGCAGAGTGTGTTCATAAGTAAACGTGGAAGTGGTCGAGACGTTCACTCGTATCGTGCTTTTCTCGGGTTTGTTGTCTCATATCCTCTTTTTCAAGTTGTGTCCAGGAGAGAGTGCTCCGGGATAGACTGTGCAGAGTCGTCACCGGCACTGGTGGCCCCGGCACTGGCAAGTCACCACCCCGCGGCAGCCGCTGTAAAAAAAGAGCAACATCGCCCCGGCACTTGGTGCACCCTTCACGATCGTAATAAGTAGCAAGGTAAAAGTGCTACTTTCATCATTACGACGTTGTGCCCATCCGTCTGCCGGAGATACGACGTGTAGGTGCAGGGTGAAAGGACAGGGAGGCCTGCAGGACATCTGCAGGCGCACTGCCGATCTTCTATTTCGCCGTCCGTATCCGCCTTTTTTGCATCATCCATGTCCGCATCATCTGCATCCTCCTGCAGGTAGCCGTCGACCGGTCGATCCGCGAGGCTGTGATTTTTGCCTAGTACCGTTGCACAGCATCACCAGCTCCCACTGGTCAGCGTCTTTGTCTTTGTATATTTTCTTGTCCCCCTCGACTGCTCACATATTGTAGAACTCCCGCGGTACGACCGCAGCCTTTATTTTGTCGGCGCCTCCAAGGCCACACGAAAGACAGAAGCGATGAAAAGGCGGAGAGACGAGTGGGGGAACCACTCAAATACGACAGAAAAACACCGACAACCAGGCAACCCCAGCCGGCATCGTACAGCGTTCCTTGGCGCACGATGAACAAACGATGCATAGACGACTGCTCGATGAAGTAAATGTCGGCCCGTCTTTTTGGGTTGGCATGGGTTTTTTGTGACGATATTGCTGGGATTCCCAATCAGGCAATTCTGGCAAGATGCCCTCACCTGATTCCACGGTCTCTCTAAGAATACTGATGTCTTTCTCCATCCTTCACATTCTGAACCCCCACCCTCGCCGCATTGTATGTCTGTCTTGTTTCTTTACATTGTCTCACCTGCCCTACTTGGAGGCTGCGTATCGTGTGCACTCTGCGTGTACATATTTGAGCGTGGCATGGCCACTGTTTTTCACCCGCACCACACCGCACACGCTTTTCTGCAGCCTGCCCTGCCTGTCCTCATGATGTGCCTTGAAGTATCTTGTTCCCTGTTTTTGGAACCCATACCAACTCTATTTTATTTTGTTTCTCCGTCCTTGCCAGTCTTGTGTCGCCTCCTTCCTACTCGTGGCCTCGTGTCGGTGGAGACGGCCACCCTCCACCACCCTCCATCACCCATGATTTTCGTTTGCTTTTGTTGAAGACGTCTCGTGATGTATTTTGGCAGTCTCTGCATGAGACCGTATCTGTTAAAGAAGGCAGAAGGCAAACGACAGACATGTTGACTCAGTAGGCTCTTCCTCCGCGTTTCCCCGTCGACGAGGCAGTTTCTGAATCCCTGTTTCTTCTCTTCGCCTGTCAGTTCACACTTTATTTGGACGTCCTCTTGTTCTTGCCTACGACTTCATCTGCGCCGTAGACATACATCTTGTTTTCTTTTAAAGTGCCTTACCTCCTGTTTGTGTCCTTCTTCAAACCGCTTCCCTTTCCAAATCTTCCCTATTCTTTATCTTCGTCTGTTATTCCACCTCCTCCAACTTCGCCTCATCCTTCATCCTTGCACTTTCCCAGCCCATTCTCATCCAACTTTCTCACTTACACCGTGCCTGTTACCCGGTCCACGCGTCCTCTCTTTCTTTTCCTGGGATATCCGGTCCTTCAAAACATTTACCCGTCCTCTGCTGCCTCCCTCCACCTTGGCTCAAATATACCCCCAACGAACCCTCAAACAACATCGAACAGCTCCCCGGTTTACCCCAGTCCAGCAGCTGTCCCGCTATCAGTTCCCCCACGCTGGATGGCCGACTGTCGCCTTTCCTCTACTATCAAACGAATTCATTAATCGTCCCTCCCCACGCATCGCCATATCGATCTCTCTTTTATTCGTCCATCTCAACGACGGCCACGCCCCTTTTATTTTATGCAAGTCAAACCTGCACATCTCACATCCTATCATCCATTTCCCTCCTCCTGAGCTATATTTATCCTATCTCTTCGATTTCCGCCTCTATCAACCTTGTCGTCTTCCCTTGCCAGGCTGCAAGTGCCATCTGGCCGGCCTCACAAGGTCGCACCACACGACCAAAGCCTGACCAGCTCCTAGGGTCGATGTCGATATTCGCAAGCAAATCGCATCATCTTATTGGTGTCTGAGGGGTCAACTTGCTCAACCTTGACTATCCAAGGAGTCTCTGCCAGCATTGCCTTGCAAATTCTCTCGCACGTCTCACGCGTTCATTCCTCTTTCAAGACGTTCTCGGCAAACCGCTCCAGCCGGGAAGCTGTGCCACCGCGTGCCACTTGCTCTTGCGTCCCCGGCGTTAGTGCTTGTCAGTTGGGGTTATGTCGTAAAGTTTGCTCCGTTCAGAGGCCCTCTTATCAGCTTATCGATCCATTATCGCGCAGTCCAGGCCAACCGACCCCCTGAAAACACACAAGGGAGAGCTAGAAAAGGCACACAAGGGCAGCACAGAACAACCCCTGGAGCGATCCAACAACCCCTCTTTTTTCGTCACTTTCAGCGCACAAGCACAGGCCCAAGCTCTACTTTCTTAGGGCCGCGACTTCCCCGCCGCTCGTCACCGCCTCCTCTTTTTGTCGCAAGTATCACCCAACTGTCCCCGTTCACCGCCGGCCCCCCAGAAACCCGCCTATCGCGCCGCACAAAGAACGACCGCCACCACCCGAAGACGCTACGGGGCAGAAAAAAAGTGACAAAGTGACAAAGTGACAAAAAAAATCACAGGCAAAGCGAAAACTGCACTAGGAAAAACCACTGAACCCAGCAACCGAACACTCACCAGCAAGCGCCTGTAGGGAAATCCGGCCCTCCGAAACCCCTACCAGCCAAAGCCAGTCAGTCAGACTATCTCTCTGTCAATCAATCATCCTTCTCCATTCTTTTCTCTCCTCACCTCCGCTTCTGCACTTCCATTCTCGCACAACCTCACACGACACACTCGACGCACACACATACACGAGAAGAGGATACACAACCGCAAAACGATACACACCGACGACATACGATACACAGACCGTCGACCGTCGACCGTCGTCCCCCTCCTCGACGCTCCGACCCCGCGTCTCCGTCCCCGCGATCCGATTCAATCCGTTTTAATCTCCCACCACACTCCAATCGAACGTCTTACCGACGTTCTCACATCCTCCTCCACCATGCAGCCCGAATTCCGCCACGCGCGGTCGGGCAGCCTGAACATCGGCCAGAATGGGCAGCAGCAGCAGCAGCAACAACAAGGTGGTCAATCACAACAGCAGCAGCAGCAACACGACGGCACGAGTCCGATGCCCGGTGCACAAGCCCGGTTTGATGGGCCGCGGAGTCCACCGAGTGAGTACCAGACGCCCGAGACGCCCTCCGGGCGTCTAAAGCAAACCCCGTGGTGGTTGTCTGCCACCCGGCTATCGTCGCTGCCTCATGCTAATACCAGAAAAAACAGACACCTCCCACGTTCCGTGCAAGTTCTTCCGCCAAGGTGCCTGCCAGGCGGGCAACTCCTGCCCCTTCAGCCACGACATTGGCACTGCCATCGAAACCGTCTGCAAGTACTTTGCCAAGGGTAACTGCAAGTTTGGCCCCAAGTGCGCCAACATGCATCTCCTGCCCGACGGCCGCCGCGTCACCTACGGCAAGAATGGCGTCATTATCGGCACGGCGCCAGTCGGTCATGGGCCTGGCGGGCATCCCGGTGGCAACGGTGGCCCTGGACAGCACAACCTCGGCCTAGGCAACCGCGTCAACCCCGCCGCCTACATGCAGCCGTCCAACAGTGCTCTCACCAACTCGTTCCTGAACGCAGGACAACAACAACAGCCGCCCGCACAGCAAGACGACCGCTACGAGGTCAATGTCGACACGTCCTACACGTCGAACCCCACCTCCGCCTACGGCTCGCCGCCCGGTCCTGGTGGCTTTGCCGACGACCTGCACCACAACGGAGCCACGAGCAGTCTCGGCCAGGCTCTGCGGCAATCCCAACAGGGCGGCCAGACTCCACAGCAGCACCGCAGCGTTTTGGGTCTGAGCCCCATGAACGCTAATGTTCTTTCAGTGATGGACGCTCCGCTGCCGGCCTCGTTCGACTCCAACGGTATCAGTCACGCCGCCCGCTACGGCCCCTGGCCCTCTTCGGTGCCCTCCAAGTTTGGCATCGAATCGCCCACACCCTCCCTCCAGAACACCAAGGACGAGCGTACGTCGGAAACACTCAAGTTGCTGCACACGTCCGCTTTCGGCGACCACCTGTCTCCGTCCAATCTGTCCGGCCTCCTCGCCGCCCAGCACCAGTCTCACCTCCCCAAGACCTCGTCCCTGCTCAACGGCGCCGCCCTCGACGATTTCGGCGGCAAACGCATCATGCACTCCTCGTCCACCCGCTACGCCAAACCCCGGCTTATCTCGAGCAGCGTCCCTAAGGTGGACCGCGACTGGGACACCGAGTTTTGGTTCTTGGAGGAGGACTATGTGCCCGCCAACCTGGCCAATGAAGTGTTGACCCCGCAGGAAAAGGCCCGCAGAGGATCGATCCGGCATACTGAGCCGAGCGGTAACGCGCTCGGCGACGCCCTGAGCGAAACACCCACACAGTCGGCCAGTGCGTCGGCCAATGCCACAAAGTTTGGCAGTCCCGCCGGCGCCGGTGGTCTCGCCGGCAGCCCCTCCCGGTGGAGCCCCTGGCTGCAGCAGCGCCAGCGCAGCAGCGGCAACGGCATTCCTTTGCCGTCGTCGTCCTACGGAGCCGGTGCTTCGGCGTTTGACGAAGACTTTGAACCGGGCAGTGTCGGCCGTTCCATGAAGCACGCCGCCTCGGCGTTTGGACATGTCGGCTCTCCCCTGCGCAACTCCAGTCTGGCCGACCGTGGCGTCAACGGGAAGGCAGGCACCTCCAATGGAATCAGTGGCAGCCTCGGTGGCGGCGATTTCGGGCATAGCCTGTCGGGGTCGCTCGGCGGAAGGGCCAGCAGTTTTGGTCAAGGGTTTGGCGGCAGCATGTCGGAGAGTGTTCTGTCACAGCAGTTGCAGCGCACTCGTTTGGAAGACGACGATAAGCCCGACCGCTCGTCCCCATCGGCTCCCTCACGTCTTCGCCCGTCGGCTGCCCGCAACCCCAGTGCGTCGCTCAGTCAGGCGGCCGTCACCCAAGCCGCCGCAGCGGGCATCATTGGCAGCAGTGGCGCCGGCGCGAACAACTCTGGCTCGGGCGGACGGTTCCCCGCGCCCATTGACGAGGAAGACCCGTCCTTCCTCTTTGATATGGAGGAAGTTGATGAGTCGAAGCAAAAGAACGGTGCACCTGCGGCTGCCACGACGGCTGCGACTACGGCGACTCCTGCTACGAACAGTCTCTGGGGATACGCCAACATTGTCAAGGGAACGGCGGGGAGCCAGCCGAAGGAGGCGAGTCGGTAGGAGTCGACGAAGTCGACGATAGTCATCGCCGAAGACGATGTGAACTGTCGGTCACCTACTCTTCATCCTCCACCTCTACGGGTGTGAGGGTGGAGGGAGGCGGGGTATCGCCATTCGTCGCAGACGGACCGCCGGAGGCGGTACTAGCTGCCGCAGACAATACTAGCTGCCGCAAACAATACTAGCTGCCGCAGACAATACTAGCTGCCGCAGACAATACTAGCTGCCGCAGACAATACTAGCTGCGCAGCGAAGCGGAGCGGTGTTAGCTGCCGAAGGCGAAACAAATGCCGTGGGCGATGTTAACGCGAAGCGTCGCGGAGCGATACGAACGACAATACTCTCCTTCCACTCTTTTCGCCTCCGGGAGGGCGGGGGATCCCATCCCAAACGAAGGCATTTTTACACAGAGGAGGATATTTCATCGCATATACACTGATTTACTTTCTGTCCCTGTTTATCTGCATGGAAGTCTCAGGTTGGAGCACGCAAAACACTGCATAGCCCGGCTGTGACCGGCAAGGGGTGGAAAAAGAATAAAAACAACACAAGAGGAAAGGCAAGGGGAGAGTTTAAAATGCGTCATCAAAAAGGTAATTGGGTGGTCAATGTTTTAATTGTTCTTGCTTTTTATTTTGTTTTGTCTCCTGGAAAAGAAAATCTGTCTTGTTCTTCATCCTGTTTTATCAATCATGTATCAGGGGATCTAATGGTGTTCTTGTCTTCTCATATTTTTGTTTTTTGTCTTTGTATCCTCACATCAACTGCATCTTGTCCGATGTTCATCGATCTACACCAACTATTTGTTCTTGTTCTACCTTGTATATAATTTTATATTGTTCATCTACCACGGAGTATATTGCATTATGATCAATTTTGAAGTTATATCATTTACCTCGGTTCGAACTGAACATGGTCTGTGTCTATCGTCTGTGTCTATATCCATTCGACATGTTAGACCGGCGACTCTGTCTCTGCTTCCTAAGCTGCTCAGTGCCAGATGACAATAAATACGCTTCATCGTCTACAAAACTACATGCAAGATGTACTCTGTATGTTCCACGGTGATGTGTCCCAACCGTACCTTGCTTTCTTCATCAATTCATCACATATCCTCCCGTACACACCCTGTTCCCGTACACGCTCGCTTTCCATCGGCAGAGCCTTTATCAACCATATCATCGTCTTGTCCCACATCACACATCACAATCGGCTACAGTTTCCTTCAACCTCCTCCTGTCACATATCAGTCTCTGTATCACAATCGTCTCCTTCGTCTCATGATTTGTAATGCAAGAATATGTTATTTTTTATATTGTTTCTGCTTCTCTCGTATCTATAGTACAATGAACGCACGAGGGCAGGAGAGTGGTGTGGTCAGGAGAGTAGAAAAGGAAATGGGAGAGCGCATGCCCTTAGTGGGCATCCGGCTGGTTCAAAATGTACTCGACGGCCTTGTCCACACTGTGCAGCGAGTCGGCATCCTTGTCGGGGATCTCGATGCTGAACTCCTCCTCAATGGCCATGACAACCTCGACGGTGTCTAGCGAGTCCAGGCCCAGGTCGTTGGCAAAGTGCGAGGTGGCCTTGATGTTGCTGGCGTCGTTGACCTTGTCGAAGCCCTGGAGCAAGCTAATGATGCGGCCCTCGACCTCGTCCTTGTTGAGGCCGGCGGCGGCGGAGTAGAAGCGGACGGGGGTGACGGCGATGGCCTTCATGGGGGAGGCTAACCGCAGGGGAGCGGTAGCGGGGACAGCACGGCGGATGGCGACACGGCCAACAGCGACAGCGGCACGGGGCGCGGCGACGGCGGCCGCGCGGGCAACAGAGGCACGGAACATGGTGTGAGGGTGGGAGGGTGGAGGACGAGCGAAGCGAGGAGAAAAGAATCTATCGAGAGGTGGTTAGTCAGGTCCAATGGTGATCGGACGGGTGCACATCAACCGTTGGTGATTGTCGATGACGGTTGACAGTTGACTGTTGACGGTAAACGGCGGAGGCGAGGGGGCACGCGTCGGGTGACCGTCATCTAGGTAAAGGGTGAAGGGAAGCTCACAAATGGTCTGCCGGCAAAGGTGTCGGAGCAGATGCTGACAATTGACGGGTCGTGGGGTGGGTGGTTGTGGTGGTGGTTGAGACGAGGTGACGCTGACGTTAACGTTGACGGAAAGTGATGTTCGGGTTTTTCCCAATTTTCAGAAAAGTCACCACCCAGAAACAGCTTTGCGCTCAATTCCCGGCCCGGGCAAGAAAGGGAAGCCAGAGTAGGGTTTGAACCAATCAGAGGCAATGTTATTTTAGCTCCGAAGCTCTGTTCGCTTGGTGGGATGGGCAGGTCACGTGCACCGCACGGAGAGGGGAGACAAAGGCGGAGAGAACGGGCGACCAGAAAGGAGCTCGGAATATTCACGGAGAAGACGGACAACGATACGAGGGAAAACATAATAACGATAGGTCAAACTGGGGGACTCCTGACTGTTTGTGTCTATCGTATCATCGCATTTGAGAGCCAATCGCCTTCTGTAGAAGCCCCTATGCTATAAAAGGAGAGGCAGGCATCGTCTCTACATTACGGAAGACACGAACCGAGTACTTGTGATATGATAGAATTGCTAAGGTAGATGCAAACAAAAGAAATAGTAAAAACGAGAAAATAAAAACAGACAGCAGATGTGTATATACAAGCGTTCCGCCATCTGCGGAGACGTCTTCAATCTTCGGTCCTGCGGTCCCACCTCCGTCTGAGACTCTTCCTCTTCAGACTCCTTCAATGTGTGATGTATGATTTTCTAGTTTTCTGCGGCCACCCATTGGCCTTTTTTGTTGTATTTTCCATTATGTCGATATAGAGTATCGTCTGCTCACGTCCTTGTTTACCGGTATGGCGAGTCCGCACGGATGGCAGCGGCCAGCTCAGGCTCCCACTTGTCGCCGTTGGAGAGGAGTTTCTCTGTGAAGTGTTAGCAGACATTCTTAGTAAAGTAGCAGACGGCCTTCGGCCGTCTTTGGAGTGAAAGGGGCCCATGCCGGACTTCGTCCGTCTTTGGCTACCACTGGCGACTTACCCTTGTTGTACAGCAGCTCCTCCCGCGTCTCCGTGCTGTACTCGGCATTCGGCGACTCCACGATCGCGTCCACGGGACACGACTCCTGACAGAAACCACAGTAGATGCACTTGGTCATGTCAATGTCGTAGCGGCTCGTCCGGCGCGAACCGTCCGCACGCTCCTCAGCCTCAATTGTGATGGCTTGGGCAGGGCAAATGGCCTCGCACAGCTTGCAGGCGATACAGCGCTCTTCGCCCGAGGGGTAGCGGCGGAGGGCGTGCTCGCCGCGGAACCGGGGCGAGATGGGACCCTTTTCGAAGGGGTAGAAGATGGTGTAGGGCGGGCGGAAGAACTGTTCCATCAGGACGTACATGCCGCGAGCCATTTCGAGCAGCAAGAAGTATTTGCCAATCTTGTCCATGGTGCCCTCCTTCTCCTGGTCCCATTCAGGCCGGGGCGTGATGCGGAAGCCCTTGGGCAGCGACTTGACGGGGGTGGCGTAGGTCCGCCTCCGGGGGGTGTTGTTGGCAGTGAGAAGGGTAGAGGCGGCGATGCGGACGGTCATCGAGGAGGTGGCAGTGGAGGTAGTGTTGGCGGCAGCGACAGCAGCAGCAATGGGCGAGCCAATTACCCGTGCCGACATGGCCCGGCGGGCGACTTGTGTTGAGAACATGGTGATGTGTGTGTTGAGGGGGGCTGTGTGGTAGGTCGAGGTGGATGAGGTCGAAGAAAACAGCTCGTGGCCGGGCGGCAGTCGAGCGTCGCCAATCGAGGTCGTCGAGGAATATGAGACGATTGACAAAAGATCAATCAGAGTCAATCAGAGTCAATCAATTGATGATGCACAAGGCGGTCGTCGTCGTCGTATGGTAAGCGCGCTCGGAGTGGACGTGTGTGTACACAGTGATTGAGAGGTGCTTCTCCAGACGAGGTAAAAAATCGCTTATCCCGCTTTCCGAGGGAAGACCAAAGCAGCCAACGAGGACCTTGGCCGAAAAACACAGGGACAAACCACAGTGGATGACTTTTAGCGCAGTGTGATTGGAGGACTGTGTGAGAGTGGGTCTCTCTGTCATAAAGTCACGTGTAGCTCTGACGCACTCCACTCGGGCAGCGAGGAACGAGCTGTCGCTACAACAGGAAGGCGCTAACAGCGTGCCAGCTTGGTGCGGCAGGAAGGGAAGGTAGAATGGTAAGCTTGGAAGGTAAATCCAAAAGAGTTCAGATCATCAATTCGTATGCCTGCCTGTCGCTCTGTAAATGCTATCTAAATCAAAGCTCTAAATCATTCGCTACGCTTTCCAAAGTTCCAAGCTTTTCTGTCCTCCCCACGCTCGCTTCTCAATAACAGCTCGACAACAGCTCGGTCCAACTTCTCCAATAACAATCCTTGCTCATCCACAACATCGCCAACAACAAAGTCAACTTCAATCCAATCCACCAAAGGGCCTTCGTTTAGGATCCTGACCACCCAGAGGCGAAGCGAAGTGATGGGTTGACGTTTTCAGTTCGAATCGCTCAGCCTCGCTTCGCGTTTGTATCGTCTCCGCCGCTACATCGCCTTCAGCGATTAGAAAGCCCTCTCCCACGACACCCACCACACCCCCATATTGGCCGCCACGACCAAATCCAACATCTTGAACCCATCATCATACACAATCAACTTGCCCAGCTTGGCCCGCTTGCCGCGATTGCCGCCACCGGCTTTCTCTCGACCGAGCCTCAAGTCGAGTTCGTCTTCGTCGTCGTCCTGGTATTCATCATCTTCTTCTGTGGACGACCGCCTCCTGGTATGGTGCTGCAGGTGGTGCAGATGGTCCTGGAAGCGGCCGTACAGTTCGTCGCGGCGGCCTCCCCGCTCCCTCTCCCGCTCTTCGGACCCTTCGCGTCTGCGTATGAGATCACCATGCGGGAGGTTAAACCGGAGTTCGCTGACGGCAACGGCGCCGGTCAGGGCCGACGTCAGAGAGCCAGCTCTTGCCCTTCCCCCACCCTCGGGCTGCCCAGTGACGACACTCGACGTGGCCGCCGCGACCGCCGCCAACCCTTGGCCCGGACCATCACGGAAACTCTGGGCAATCACCAGCGGGTTGTACCCGGCGACACCGCCACCGGTAGCGCCCGTCGTCGAGTCTGCTGAGGGGTGCAGGATGTGCCTGCACTTGAGAGAACGGCCGCCGTTGCCTGTCCTGAAATCACAGCGGCCGTCCCAGGGGCTCGTAAAAGTATAGCCCTTGGGTTTGAGACCGGGGCCGGGGCGGGTAATGAGCGGGGGCGAGGTGCTGCGGGACATCTCTTTGCTCCGGCGGCGCGGGTCGTCGATGCCGCCAAGTCCGCCCAAGGCAGTGTCGGCCGTGGAGGCCAGGGAGTTGTTGCGTGGGCGCAAGAACCGCCGAGGCGGTTCAAGGTCGCTGTTATCCTGTGGAAAGGCACCACGGCCAAATGACTGCGCACCATCCAGCGACGACGACCTTTCGTGACTGTTCGAGGACGGCCGCTTAAAGGCGTTCCGGATCCCTGCGGTCCAGCTCTTCGTATAGGCCATGACCACCTGCCGTGCAAACGCTTTCCCGCCATCGTCGCCGCGGAACTTGGCATACCCCGAAGTCTCGAGGTGGATGCGAATGGATGGTTGTTCAGACACAGCGGGCACACTCTCACCACCGTCACTACCCTCGTCGTCCGGCTGCTCAACTTGTTGGACCGACGCCACTTTGCCAATGTTCCATTGGTGGTTGCTGGACGGGTCGCGGCGGATGAGGGTGAGCTGAAAGGGGACAAAGTTGCTGGGGGTGGGCTGGGACGATGTGAGGCCCGGTGGGCGTGGCTGTTGTTGTTGCTGTTGTGCTGGCGCCTGTGGCAGGGCCCTGTCTTGTGGACGTGGTGGAAATGGAGGAGCGTTGGGGTCGACAGCGCCGTCCGGTCGTGGGCCGACAGGCTTTCGTGTTATGGGTGCACCAGGAGTGGGTGCTGTCCCAGGCGGTGGCTGTACAGCATTGTTGTTGTTGCTTGTATTGCTAGGAAGCGTCCGCCCCGGCAATGGCCGTGACCGTATTGGGAGTGTTGACGTTGCGGGAAAGGTTTGGCCCGACAGTGGCCGTGACTGCTGCTGCTGTTGCTGCTGCTGCTGTGACGGCAGGTTGTCGAGGCTGGACATGACGGCTGCCTCAAAACTGCTTTGGCGCTCTTCCAAGCGGAAACCGGGCGGGACCCACGGCTGTGGTCGTGGGGAGACGGGCTCGCGGTGTGGTGGGGGTGCGGGGGGTTGTTCTGGCTGTTGTGTTGGCAGTGCCGGTGGTTGTGCTCCAGTCGAAGTGTATGCAGGCGGTGGGCCAGATGGATAGCCGCCAACGGGAGGGGCAGGACCGGTGGGAGGGAATGTCGAAGATGCAGGGTAACCTACTGGGGGAGCAGGTCCTGTCGGGCCCGTGGGGAAGGTCGAAGAAGAAGAAGGGCCAGTCGAAGGTCCTGGCGGGAGGGTGTTGTCGCCCGGTCGTGGCGCTGTCGACGGTACCGGTTTCCGCGAAACGGTGGGTGTCAGTGCTGCCGTTGGACTCCCACCACCTTGGCTTGCGGTAGCTGCCGCAGCTGGCATTGTTGGCGGCGCCACCAACAACCCGTCCGACGGCAGGTCCAGGTGCACATAGTACAGCGCATTGGCGACGTCTTCGCTGGTGACATTCTTCTTTTGCGGCTTGAGGGTCGAGAGGATAATGTCGCGGGTGCCGGGTACGCGGGAGATGTACAAGGTGAGAGGCTCGCGCGGCTCTTCGGTTGGGTTGACGGGGTAGCGCGGCGGGTTGGCAGCCAAGAGGTTGAGGTCGGCGAGGGAGCCGGCCTCGACGCGGTCGTCGCGCATTCTGGGAGGGTGCGTAGCAGGCAGGTTGTTGTGCGTGCTTGTGTGTATGGGTATGTGTATGTGTATGTGTATGTGTGTGTCGTAGTATCGTGCTGCGTAGTATCGTTATCGTGTCGTGATCGTGTGGTATTGTGGTCGTAGGCCGTATCGTCAGTCGTGGATTGTAGCGGTCGGAGGACGAAGAGGATGAGGAGGACAAAGGACGGGAAGAATGGGTAGCACGAGGACGAGGACGAGAATGAATAAGAGACGGTTCGGAGTGCCGGCTGATTGGGTCGTTGGAGCTGTGTTCCCTTGCCTTCTTTTCGTATGTCTGTCGATATGTTCAGCTTTCAAAAGCACAAGCTGGCAAATGTCGAGTGCATGGTGGACAGGGCGTGAGAGAAGGGGACGACAACAAAAGAGAAGGAAAGGCCAGCGGTCAGCCACTTGTCCAGCCAGTTCAAGTTCCACGATCCTTCTTGTGGCTCTGGCGAGAAAGGCAAATGAGAAAAGAGGCGTTCCTCCGTCTGCCCAGCCAAGACTCTCAGAGGCAGAGGCGGTGGGGTTTCCAGCTGGTTCGTTGTTATCGTGTCCACCCGTGATCCGTGCTCCTTGCTGCCAGGCAGCTTTCGTTGTGTTCGTTTCTTCGTTTTGTTTCGTTTCGACGGACGGTGTAGTTTGCCTCGACCGTTCTCAGTGGAAGATTTCCCTCAGCTGCCCATTGCCGTTGCCCATTGCGGCAAGTCCCCACTTTGCTCTGTACTCTGTATTTATTGTCTGTATTTATTGGGCGTTCTTTTTGCCCTCCCACCAAGAGCCGAAAAGTCGTCGTCATGGGGTCCTTTTTTAGAAGCGCCCCAAAAGACAGGGCCCAGTGAACCCTTTCCACGCCCGGCTGCAGCGTGGGGCTGTGCAGGCAAAGGACAGAAGAGACGGCGGACAACGCAAGCTGCCGCTGAAGCCTGCTTTTGGCAGGGAAGAGGCGCTACATGTAAGTTTGTACGATTGGGTGGGACGTCCCTTGAGCCCGGCAACTTTCGTGGACAGCTGGGAAATTTAGCGGGCTGTAGTGCCGGGCTGGAACACCTGGCTTCAGGTCCAGCCTGTTGGATCCCTCTTTTTGTTTCTCTTTTCTTCTTTCTTCTTTTCTTCTCGTTTTCTTTGAGTGTTTCCCCTTCCACCAGTTTAGTTCCCTCTCGCCGTCTTCGACTAAAGTTCTTAGCATTTTGCATCGACCTTGCTTTCGCCTTCGCTCTTGGTCGCCGTCTTTGCACTGTTTCTATTAATATGACCGCTGTAAAAAGGACCCTAGTCTCGATACAAGCATTCATTCTGGAGCCAAAAACGACAGTTGTCAGTGTCGCACTATCTTACCGGACAGGGCCAGCATCCTCTCTGACAAGCATCATATTCCAAGCCTTACATCCCGGGGCGTTGAGTGTTGTATCGCGGGACGATGTGCCCTGGATCTGATCTAGGAGGATGGGGAAGGAAGACTCTCACTCAATTCTTCCTATTTTCGTTTTCCTCCATCTTGCACATTGTTATCGATGCTATCTGTCCTTCACCTTTCTTATGATTGTCTCCCACGCTTCCCCGACTTACACAGCCTTCTTTCCCAGAAATGGTAACCAGAAAGCAGAAAGGCAGTAGTACGTCTCTCTCCAGGCTTAGATATAAACTGGCCACGTCACCCATCGCCGTCCTTATTTGTCTCCTATCGTCTTTCTGTCTTTCTGTCTTTCTTTCCTTCCTTGTTCTTTACTTGTCTTCTTGTTTCGTTTCTTGTCTTCTTTCAAGCAACGCCCGAATACGGCGTTTGTTTCAAAATAGCAAGTTGACAACTGTGGTTCACATCAACACAGGAAACCTGCACTGCCCTGTTGTACGCAGACTTGGGAGGCAAGTAATATCCCAATCGATAATATGATCTAAACATAGAAGCGTCTTGTACTTTCCCATCGGTTCGATACGAAAGATCGGTTTTATGACGATGCAGCCACGCAATACAATGCATTGTGATTGTAGTCTTTGAGAAGACGTCTTTATCACGAACCAGATGGTGTTGATCGTCAACTTGTGCAAAGACCCATCAGGCTCGTAGTCAAGAATATCCGCAATGGCCACACTTTGTCCCGTGGTCTTCCCATTCTCTTTCACTCACGTTGGCGATCTATGGAGCCACGGGTTTCTACCTGGCCTGTTCGATGTGTTTCATATTTCACGTGCCATTGTCCGTGTGTGTTCTGCCGTCTTCTGTCCCGCCTTACAATATTGATTTCTCGCATTTTATCAGTGGACTTTTCTTCTTCCCCATGCGGCATTACTTCATTCGTCGTCATTTTCCCATTCTTCGTCGATCCTCAACTGTGCTGATCCTCACATGATTC
The DNA here is from genome assembly GCA_029298735.1 of Ophiostoma sp. CBS 140.51. Lineage (NCBI taxonomy): Eukaryota > Fungi > Ascomycota > Sordariomycetes > Ophiostomatales > Ophiostomataceae > Ophiostoma > Ophiostoma sp. CBS 140.51. The sequence continues at coordinate 108,393 of JANSLP010000072.1, read as the reverse complement.
TTCAGAGTCCACAACATGGTGATGATCTAGACTCTATCTTCAAGGTCGTGAAAAATCAAATGAGTAACGAGAAGGAACACACGACTGTGACAATGCTTCTCCCTGAGGCTGAAAATAAACTATGGTTCAATCCTGAAGGCTTCTCCTTTCTAACACGATAATACGAGAAACAGAGAAAGAGGCCCACGGACTTCAGGCACCGGCCAGGAGTCAGATTGTGAGGGTAAACAAGGCTTGTCCGTTCAGCCCTGTCGGTAGCTGGTCTGGTCCAGGCCTGGCCCACCCCCTGCCCACCGTCGCCGCCGCCTGCATGAGAGAGGCATCCAAACTAGGATGCCAGGGGACGTTCAGCTGCGTTGCCTCTTACCTCCCGCCTCCCCCGTCTCTCTCGCCTCTCTTTGCTCAATTCTCAATCGCTCTCAATCGAGTCACGACAGGTATTCCATGCATTGGTTTTTTTTGGTTGTTTTTTTAAATGTTTTTTGTTTACTTTCTTCTTCTCTCCTATTCTTGTTTATCCTCTTGTTGCTTCCAGGCTGTTACTGCCTCATTGTCGCCATCAACAACGCTCTGACCAGCTCGGGTTTCACCCTGTCCTGCTTTTTGCATATTTCTTTTTGCACGTTCGTATTATGACGTATTTTGGTGGAATCGCAAAGAGTTTCACAACCACGATGGATTACATGCAGTCTGCGGCTTTGTGCATCTTTGAATGCGACTGGACTTTCCGACCTGCATGCAAGTCGATCTCAGCCTTTTAAATTATCGTATTGTTTTCTTTTCCCATAACTCTTCCATCCTCTTGTCCTTTTTCTCGCTCGCCTTTTTCCTGCAAAATGGGCCCATTGGTCAGCTGTCTCACGTCGCCACCTCGTTTATGCAAAGGGTTGCACGCTCTGAAAAGTCGCCCAGATCCCGCGGGCAAAAAAAAAGCGAGACACACTCACACTTGCACCAGACCACACCAGTCGAGACCACTGCAAACCACAAAAGACCAGACCAGGGGTACGGGACCCCTGCATAAGTGGCTCGTCGCCGACAACACCAACACAACACCCCTCCAAGCCCTCCATGATCCATGATCCCCCATGACAGCATTGCCCACAATTGTCTGTGTATGACGACTGTCTCTGTCTGTGGTCTTCTTTCTGTGTACAGAGTATGACTGTGTCTTTTTGTGTCCGCCTTCCTTCTGTACTGCACGTCTGGCATGCGCGGTGCGCCGATACAAGAGCACAGAGAGAGGACAAAAAAGTCGGATGACCACACCCCTGCCGGATCGCTTCCTTGCCCACCCTCTTCTCTCCTTCTCCTTCTCCTTCTTTCCCTTCCCCTCTGCCCTGTGATACGATACAAAATCCGTCACTCTCTTAAAGCCAAGAGCCGCACGATGCCGAGAAGCGGGTCATTACCGGGTGACATGGAGAAGAACGAGAAGAGAGAAGATGATTTGCACGAATGACACGAGAAAGAAAGAGGTAGAATGAGAGAGTAGGCTGACGTAGCGATTGAGATGCTCTTCCGTTGTACTTCCTTTAAGGCAGATCCAGTCTAGACTCTTTTTCTTTTTTTTTGTACGGAAAGCCTCCCGACACACGACCTACGTCGCCTCGTTCGTCATTCTTACTCTTCGCCACATACGATGCTCTCTTTCTCGTGTTGGATCCATGTTATGCATTCTCTATTATCTCCTCCCATGTCAGCCTGGTCTCCCCACACTCCCACCACCCACCATGAATACCGTCACATTGTACACAATCACAGCCCACCCTGTTCCTCTCCCTCGGGCCTGTCCCTCTTGTCCCTCTTGTCCCTCTTTCTTAACATCACCCCTGCACACTACGTAAACCATTGGGCTAGCCTCCCGTGTCAATTGGTGTCACTTCTCCTCTTTTTCTTTTTCCTGTTGTACATGTAGCTCTTGCTTGCCCAGCCCTCGTACTGCCGACATCTGACAGCTCTGCCTAGCTTGCCTGCTTGCTTCCTTCTTGCATGCAAAGCTTGCCACTCTTATGCTTTGTCTTTTTTTCCACCTCTTTCTCTGACCACCATGCCATGCCCAGACCATGACCTTGACCATGACCATGACCAACGTTAGTCGTTCCCGGGCGGCCCGCATCTGACATGTCTTTTCCACCATACATCTTTTGTCTTTTTCCATCGACCTTGACCTTGTGTTGCCTCTTTTTTATTTTCCTTGCCGTCTTTTGCCACCCGTTCCTACTCCATCCTACACCCCACAATCAACAACTACGACATACATGCCGAGCTGTATATATTAATCTACGGCCCCCCACTACCGACAGCCAGCTGCAAGGCTGACCTCCACGTTGCTCTTGTCGACCATTGACAATCACCACTTCAAACATCAACACCACCACCTCACAACACAACACAACACACCCTCCCACCACACATGTCCCTCAGTCCTCGCCAAGTCGAGTCCGTCGAGCAGTGGCTCGACGAGCAGCCGCTGTCGGAAAAGAAGAGAAGAACGGAGCCTCTACCGATGACGGCGCCACCAGCAGCCGTCACGTACAACCGCGTCGGCCGCAGCGGCGCCTTCAGAGAGGAAATGTTTACAAACACATCACGACCCAACTACAGCCGGCCACAACACCCTACGGTACACCCACCGGTCGCCGACCGCGACCTGCACGTCCACTCCCGCCTACAGATGCACTCCCGCTTCTCACGGCATCCCAACGATGACCCACAACCAGACGACACCGACTTTGTCGACCCCATCGAGTGCTTTTTGAGGGTGTGCTCGGCCTGTCTAGGCAGTGCCGCTCTCGCTGTCGGGGCCGTCACTTATGTTTTGGTGCACCGCTCTGCAAGCACACCAACGACCGGCACGCCCTTGGACAACCGTCTGGGGTGGGTGATTGCCGTGCCTGTAGCAGCTGCCGCTCTTTTGTGGCAGCTCACACGGCTGTCCCTGCTGGCATGGCATGGGCGCAGGACAACGTTCTTACTCGGACTCGACCTCTTTGTAGAGTCCGTTCTGGCTGTCGGCAGTGTCATTTGTTCGATACTGGCCGGCTTCCAGGCAGCACGGCACGCTGCCTACAACAAGAAGCACGACGACAACAAGCATTATACAGACATTGGTCCAGAGATATCGTTGGTCGTCCTGCTCGCTTTTCTATCATTTTCGAGTTTTGGCATCCTGGCGCTCAATGTTGTCGAGGCCAACCGGCGACGGAGGGAGAACAGCAGCTCGAACCACAGCACGAGTTCTAGTGTGATTGAGATTATTCACAGACACTGAAGTCATCTTAACGGCAACCACGTATGATAATGATGTACAGACTTAATAATAATAGATCCAGGTTAACATTCAACAATTAACAATTAACCCTTTTGCAAAGTGATATCCGGCAAGTCATCCTCTGTAGGGATGCTATGAGTAGAAGTAGACAAAGTAGACAATGACAGAAATGACAGAAAAGACAGAAAAAAAAAAGACAAACGAAATAAACACAAGAACGAACAACAAACACCAGCTCCTCTAACACTCTCTCATCTTCCGACAGTGCCACCATCTACCTCCTCTCCCTCCGTCTCTTCAATTTGCCTTCGTTTGGGATACTGTCCCCCGTCTCCCCCGCCCGCCTTCCCGGAAGTGAAGTGAAGTGACGACAAGTTGTTCGGTTAGTATCGCCTTCGGCGGCTACTTCTCAAACTTCTTCCCCGCGGCCACCGTCTGAAACGCCCTCTGTGTATGCTCATAAATCTTCTTCCCAACTCCATCTGCTCTGTACTTGCTCGCCTTGTCGTTGTTCTTCAGTGAATCATCATTGTAGTTGATGCGGTAGGCACCGCTGCCGACCTTTCCGTCGGCCCCGACACTAACAGACGTGCCAGTCGGCAGCTTGCGGGCCGCCTTGTCGCCGGACGGCGGGTAGACAGATGTCGTGCCCAGGAACGCAATACGCTGGCCCGACTCAGCTTCCGGCACATTGACAATGCGCATAAGCGGCAAGGCGATGCGGAACATTGTCCTAATGAAGAAGCCCAGATTACTGGTCTCGGCAATGCCCGACTTGACGCCGCCCGGGTAGTAGTGGACGAGCGACAGCGTGCCCGGGTTGCGGGCGGCCAGCGCCTCCATATAAAACGTCGAAAAGATGGCGAGGTGCGACCCGCGGTTGCGCAGCGAAAACGCCTTGGGGTTGCGCAGCGACAGGTCGTCAACGACAATGTCACCCTCGAGCTGTGGGTTCATGACGAACGCGACGTGGCCTACGGCGGGGGGCGACACTGTTTGGGTCAAAAGAGGAAGAAGCCGGTCGACCAAGCGGACACGCCCATAGTAGCCAATCGCCATGCTCCACTCCAGGCCTTCCTCTGTATCCTGGCGGCCGCCAAAGCTCAGGATACCCTGAGAGGCCACCAGCAAGTCCACCTTGGCGGCGTGGCCTTCTTGGGCCGAGTAGGCCGTCTCCTTTTCAATCAACAGCGAACTGACGCGGTCGACATCCTTGAGGAGACCCAGGTCTTTGGCCTGGACAAACTCGAAAGTGCCAAAGGGGCAGGCAGCGCGGAGCTCGCCCAGAAGTGTGTCAGATGCCCGTCGGCCCAGAATGTAGACGCGTAGACCGCGGCTGGCGGCCTGGCCGACTTCGCCGTGCACCTTGGCCAGCTCCAGGGCGGCATAGCTGCCGATGCCCGAGGTGCCGCCGCCGACGACGGCCACATAGGGCCGGCCGGCAGACTTGTCCTTGGCCATGGCGCGGTTCGTAGCCTCGACAATGTTGAGGGCGACCATTGTGAGGGCGGAGGTGTGCTGAAGAGATGTTGGTAAGGGAGAGGAGGTCAAGTTCGAAGACTGTCGATATCAGTGTAGTTGTGAGTCGGTTTGATGCTATCAAGTGGTAGAGAAGGCTTAAATTAGAGATGTTGAGTCTACACCAATACCCTCAAATGTCGTTGGAGGAGCTTCCCTTTATGTACTCTTGGGACGGGCTGTTGCAACTCTCCGACTGCAAGAAAGAGTCCGAGGCTCAATCCAGCGAAGAAAAGAAAGCATAGATTCTGTCTGTCTCAAAAGTAAGACATACTTTGACCTGCAACCCGTTTGTCACCAACTACCAACATCCCTTTGTAGGACTAGTAGGCAGTCGTTCCAGGCGTCTTGGAGGCTTCAAAGGTGGTGTGTAAGGCAGTGGTTGACCACTTACGGCATAACATCAAAAAGAATGGAGCTCGACCCCACTTCTAGCCTTGTGTTGTTGGGCATGCGGATTTAACGGAGTCGTGTTGGTGTATGAATTGGTGTGTCGAGCTGATGTCGGCGGTCCCAAGTGCCGACATTTTGGTACATTTTGCTGGTGACAGCGTGAGATACAGCGCACTTCCCCTGTGAGACTGTCCTGACGAAGCGCTGAACGTCGCTTCAGCCCGTCAGCCTCCGCCAAAATTAAGGTTTAACACTACCACACAAGGCCCCACATTATGTCATCCCGTTTGGGAAGTCACCCTTTCCCACAGTTCATAAGTCCGGGCAGCAGGCACGGAATCGCGGCGATAAAATGCCAATTTTCGTTCCGACATTGCGGTCCCTTGCCACGTGAAGTTGAAGTCGAGGATCTGAGATGCAGATATGCCAAGAAGACGACTGGAAATGAGGAAAATGTTGAATAAACAGATGGAAAAGAGTGCACTGCAGACGGGTGGATTACGAATCATGGGAATATGAAACTGAAATGGAAGGGAAATGGAGGCAAAATGATCCTGCTTGACGATAATCGCAGGAGATAGCATCGAAAATCGGGTGCACTTCTCATATCTCCAGTAGACCTTCAACGTCTTGCATATCCGCCTTGTCATTTTGTTTTTGCAATTTTTAAATTGTTCCTTTTTTCTTCCTATTCAATATTAGTTGACAATTTTTTTATTTTGAAATTATTTTGAAATTTTGAATATTTAATTTCCTTTCAACTTGTGAAACAGTCAACAATGGAAACTGCCAGCACAATTAGCTTCGAAGCAACATAACAACACACGATGCACAGTCTCGACATCACGAGATCAATCCTGTGCTTCCTCTTATGTTGTGCCTGGTGGCAGAATTACAATAGCCAATATCTCCTTGGATAAGAACAGCCATCACCGGCCCCCATCTCGAAAACTTTACACGAAACATTCTCGCCACGGACATCGGAGGCGAGACGCATAATGAACCTGGTCGGGAAGCTTAACCTGTGCTAGAAGCCTTGCATGTATATATCACCTGATGCCTGTGCTGTAGAGATCAAGTTTGAAGAGAAAGCGATGCATTACTTAATGTACCTTAGGCCTGTTTTGGTGTAGCATCTTAGTGTAGGATGCAGTCTCGGAGCAAAACTGTGCCCGCGGACAGTTCTAGCCTCTCCTTGGTGCTTGGCTGAGTCAACAATATACGGTAATATCCCGTACCATACGCGTCATCTTTATTGTTTGCGTCGATGCCATCTGCTTGTTAACTGGTGACATAAACACAAAAGTCATGGAAACTATTGCCATGTTCGTCTTCAAGACGGCATTTGCCGCCCTTAAAGGTCATAAATAGCCGAAGATGTAGTAACAGTGGCGTTATTCTCATCCCTACCAACGATTCCTATGGTTTTCTACTCTTTGACCTCGCCTCGCCGGAACAATGTATATTTTACCCGGCCCCCTCCTTGTTTGCTTTATTCTCGACATTGTTTCCATTTTCTATTGCCCCTGTATCGGAGCTCAATCTAGGCCGGAGATCATACCTGCAGAAAACCACTTTACACCGGACTTATTTCCACGACCTGCATATGGCTAATATCTACTGTTGACCATATATCACCACGGCATGATGCCATTGTCCTTCCTTACCTCCGCTCGGGACATGCAATGCTTGTTTACATACGTTATGTTTTTCCATACCCCCCTCTTGACTGTCGTCACCGACACCGCGGTCGTCGTCACCAACCACTTTATTAAAGGTCTACGGCCGCCTATTTTCAACGTGCCTCTAGATGCCTTTCGATGCATTGCCAGCCTTGTATGCCCGCACCATTCACATCACGATGTTTAGTTTCTCTTACGTACAAACATCGTGGGTTCATATGGACATGTTCATTCTCCCGCTACGCATTGGCTTCGCTTCGGATTGCTGTCAACATAAAGCACACTCTAGACGATCACGACAGTCTCCGTCACCAAGAAACAAATCCAAGTCCCGGGCATTGAGAGGTCCCCTCATCTCACCCCGGAGATAAACAAAGTGCTCGACAACTAAAAATAGAGGCTCGGCCGAAGAAACAAAACAGCAATGTGTGTCAATGCAATCAAAGTGGCGGCCAGAGAGCAACAAACATCGCCAACGTTGACGATGCGTGCGTGTCCTAATATCGCCCTGTACAATGTCCGAAGAGAACTCACGATGGTGCCTTTTGACTTGACACCCTCTCCGGTGTGACGACAACCAAACCAATATATGTCTCGGTCCCGGTAGTGATGCGTGTACGATGTGCCTTGTGTATGTTGTATAAGAGATTGGGAAGAGAGATGACATGGTCGTCTCGCCGAACATAAAAGATGGCCTTCCCTCTCTCTTCTCTGTCAAGTTATCCCCTTCTCTCATCATCACCCTCAAAGCCAAGACGTCTAACCATTCAAGGACACTATCAACCATCACCACCTCACCTCCCTCACAATGAAATTCTTCTACGCTGCCATTTTGGCCGTCGCCGCCCTCGGCCAGGGCATTTTGGGTGCGCCTGTCGCTCAGGAAGAGGGCGTCAACGCTGCTGACCGCCCGCCCTTCGGTGGACCAGGTGGACCTGGTGGTTTCGGTGGTCCCGGCGGTCCTGGTGGTCCTGGTGGTCCCGGTGGTCCTGGTGGTCCCGGTGGTCCTGGCGGTCCCGGTGGTCCTGGCTTCCGCGGTCCTGGTGGCCCCGGCTTCGGTGGCCATGGCCCGCACAAGCGTGAAGAGGAAGCTGGTCCCGGCGGCCGTGGCGGTCCAGGCGGTCACCAGGGTGGTCCCGGCGGTCCTGGTGGTCCTGGCCCGCACAACGGCCCCAACTCCAACCCCGGGCACTACAACAATGGCGGTAACAACGGTGGCAACAACAACGACCACGGCGACCACCGCCACCACAATGATAACAACAACAACAACAACAACAACAACAACAACAACCACGGCAACAACGGCAACAACGGCCAGTACAACCCGAACCCGCACAACAACGGCAACGGCAACAATGGCAACAACGGTCCTCACAACGGCGGCCCGCACCACGGTTAAGAGTCAGATTGTGGATGACATATATCGTGCTCACACAGAAAGATGCACTTCTCTTCACTTCTTAAACCATACTGTATACTGTATTCAATAAAGTTCAGTTGATCACCTTCGTTTATCATTCTTCATTCATCGTGCGCTATCATCGTGCTTCATCGTATCCTACCGTGTATCGTGGCCTTCGTAAATCACCCCCATCTCGATTCTCGATGTCTTCGTCTTAGACGAAGGCTACTCGTCTGTCGGCGTCCCCGGGTACCTCTTCACCCCATCTGGAATGGGCACGACCGCTTGCTCCGTATATATATGGATTGCTTGGGAGTAGTCCAGCCCTGCAATCAATCCTCCCTTGATTGTGAGCGTGGTCCCGTCGTAGATGGACTCGTCGGTGAAGTCGATCTCTCCCGACGCGTTGGCGTCGTCAGGAGCGCCTGTCGTCTCTCCTGTCGTCTCTGTCTCCTCATTGTCTCCCCCCTGATCGCCGCCTCCACCGCAGCCTGTGCCGTCGTCTGCAGAAGGCTTCGTCACAGTCGTCCCCTGGCAACCAACAGGCCGCCTCCTCTTCAGATACCGGTGCATCACTCGCGCACCACACCCGGAGCAAAAGAAACAGGCCATGTCCCGGCCGGTGCGGGAGCGTTCCCCAGGACGGACGTACACTGACAATTTGTCCCGCAACTCCGGGCCCAGAGGAAAAACACCTTCGACCGGATAGACAGCCGACGTCCCATACGCAGTCGACGACTGTCGTCGGCACTCGCGGCAGTGGCAATGGTAGACAGCGAGCGGCTGGGGCGTGGGCGTGCGCAGACGGACGGCACTGCACTGGCAGCGGATGTCCATGGGCCGAATCTTGGGCGGCGGCGGGGAGATACGCGGGTGGGAGATCATGATGCCGTCCATGGTCATGCGGAGGGGGGGGTTGCTGTCGTTGGAGAGGGACATCTTTTCTGTGTGGTGGTTGGGGAGTCGGAGCAGTATCGGTGGAGGACGGTGGCAAGCCTCGGCAGGTGGAGACGGAAAGTCAAATCGCGGAGTGTCGGTGGTAGTTGCGGTGAACCGCCACAGGTAACAGTCACAATCTGGAACTGTATGGAACACGACCACCGGATCTGGCTGATCTTCGGGGAATTTCAATTTCGCGCCTCTCAGCTCTGGGAATGGTAAATGCTGCGCTGTGCTGTGGCGCTGGAGGATTGTAATTGGGGCTGGTGGGTGTCGGCTGTCGTGGGTGGTCGCATGAAAGTGCAAAAAAGGAGCGAGGGGGGCAAAGATGGGGATTGGGGAGCGAGACGGGGAGAAGTGCAACGAACATTCGGAATGGTGAGCGCGGACGACACGGCTGACGGGCCGGCGGGCAGACTTTCTTTCAGTCTTTGTCAAAAATTGGGGGAGCGCAGGAAGAGCTTGGATAATTCTAGGTGGGGGAGACCGTGTGGCGCGCGCACTGTGGGACTGTACAGGTCAGTTCAGTGTCTGTGCTGGCCGTTAGGCCTGTCAGTGTTGTTAGTGCTGTCAGTAACGGATCCATGAACCGGAGAGAAGACGAGCTGCCGGGACGTCGCCTAATCTACGGAAGATGGAATGCACGATAGAGTTGCATGACAAGGTGAGCTGAGGAACAATGGTCTTCATGTCTGCATGTACACGGAGAACATTCTGCCATTTCAAATCGAGCATCACGTTTTGTTACAGTGAGATTGGTTTTAGCGGATGTCGTCTGAATGTCATTCTTAGCGCAAAACAGCTGCCACTGTTCCAACGGTGGTAATTCGTCGCTGAGAGCGCATTAAAGTGGCCAATCTACGCTGGCGGATGGACAGGGGTGGCCGGCTCTGGGCAGCCGTCGACCGTCCCGCCTTGCCGATCTAGAGCGCTGAGCAATGGGGCAGGAAGGAGCTAACTGGCAAAACTTCGGAGAGCAAGAGGGGCGCACAGAAAATTGCATGACACGGATTATTGAAAAGTTGCGAGAAAAGGAAAGAACGGACACAGGACGACAGGAAACGGAAAGAGCGAAAAGGGGTAAAAGTAAAAACAGAAGGAGCACCTCAAGGAAGTGAGGAAAATGGGAAAGAACATGCCGTAACAAAGACAAAGGAAAGAAAGAACGCCTGCAAGATACCGTGATGAAAGGAGCAAAAAGGCAGCAAGCGAGAGTCAAGTAGAGGGCGGAATCGACTGCTGAAATAGTTAACAGGGATGTCTTTATGTTGCACGTCTTTCTTATCTCGATCGACTGGGTACGACATACATTGTAATAGGATCTCAATCAAGAAGAAACGTGGAACCTGCGGGTTGATCGAACTGGGAAATGGGGACAGCTGTCACTGTTCATTATTGACAATAAAAACGGGAGCGAAGCGGCAAGTTTAAGCAAATAGATGTTACAGGAAAGACAGCCCGCGAGCCGCGGTCCTGCAGGGAGGGACGATACACAAAATACAGAGTGAGAGAGTACAGACAGAACACAGCACAAGACAGGGCTCGACGGTTGACGGTTGACGGCCAGACGGCTGGGCGGCCAGGGCGGCTCCAGATACTGGGGGACACGAGAAGAGAAAGAACGAGGGAGGATGCAAAGAATAAAACGGAAAGCACGCCAGCGCTCCACTGACAGTGACAGTGACAGTGACAAACGTTATTGCGCGCGTGGGCAGTGGAGGATGTCGACTGGGTTTGAGTGAGAGTCGGGTCTGCGCAGGAACACAAGAAGAGAGAAGCCGGACCTAGAGTTAGCGTGGAGACTTGTTAGTGGAGTGGTGGTTCGCCCCAGACCAAAAGGGACGCCAAAGGACACCAAGGGACACCAAATGGGCCAAATGGGCCGGCCGGGCCATCGTTCCGTGCGTTTTCTGGATCTGGAACGAGAGCGAGCCGCGTGGTGTGGGAGGAGAGAAACGTAAGAAAAGTATGGGGGAAAACTAGGGAAATAATAAGGAGAGGAGAGAGAATGGACAGAAAGAAAAGAGAGAAAATATAAGTAGTGATTTGGAGCCCAGCCGCAGGGGTCTAAACAAAAAGAGAGAGAAGAAAAGAGGAAGAAGAAATGAGAAATGAGAAAAGAAAGAAAAGAAAAGAAGACGACGTTTGTTGATTTTGATTTTTTTTGGCTTCACGACTTGGAGGAGGGACGGCGACAACGAGCGAGACAACCAGACGAGAACGACAGAAACAAGACGAAGCGACAAAAAGAACAATAGGCCGACACAACAGAAGAAGAGACACGAAAGACACGACAACACACCCTCCTTTAAAAGACACGCGATCGGTGCCGGCCTCTGTGCAAACAGATAATCAGACTGAGGAGGACACAACAAGAGACAATAAGAAGAGGACAACGCAGGTCACGATACTGAGAAGAGACAACACGACAAATCTCGCATCGAAAAGGAAGGCAAAGGAGTGGATTGCCAGTACCTTTCGACCTTTCGACCTTTCGACTCGATCACGACAACACCAACGGACACAAGTCGCAAGACAGGACGCAGGCCCGACAAGAACGGCAGGTACGACAGTGCGACGAGTACAAACTGCAACAGCGACAAGCGACGGCTACTTTGGCGACAGGCGACCATACTGAACACAGTAAATTGTCAGGCACACTTCCACAGGGCCCTTCCCCGCACTCCAACGGGCGCCAAAGGACCCTGACACTGACACCTGGGCGCACGCACACTACGCGCCCACCCCGCTGAAGATTTGCTGTTCGAAGAGGGGGATTAAATAGAGAGAGTACAGCACCACCCACCACCCACCACATCTCACGATGGCTTCCCTCTCTGCCGCCATTCTGGCTCGGCCGCCACCACAAACCGCCGCCGATCCGTCGCCCTCTGCTGTTGTCGCCGCCGTTCAGCAGCACCAACATCAACAGCAGCAAAGCCAACAAAATCAACAGAATCAACAGAATCAACTAAATCAACTAAATCAACTAAATCAACAAAATCAACAAAACCGGTATCCTTCGAGTTTGCCCTCCCCCGCTTCAACTCCCTCTACAACACCGCCAAATAACGCCGGCGCGCATAAACCGCCCCTGGCCACGGGTTTGTCTTTCATAGACAGCGAGAGCCTGCGCGACCACCTATTTGCCAACGCGAGTAGTGCAGCGGTTCCTGCCACAACCTCGCGCAGCCGTCTCAGCAGCCCAATACGCGAGTTTGAAGGTGACGACGTCTACACGCACGCACGAGGTCACGGCTCCGTCGACGACTCCTCCCACGACCACGACATCCCCGGCTCGCCCAACGCGCGCAAATCGTCTGCGGTTGCCGACGAGAACCTCCGCCGCCGCAAAAACAAACTGCGCTACCGCTCCAAGTCGTCCGTCACCGAACAGCACCCGCCCTTTCCAGACATTGCCTCGTTGGCAGGCTTCAACTTTCCTGGCTTCTCCAGTGCTGCGCCGTCTGCCTCCAACACCATGGACCCGCCCGTCCTCTCGTTTTACGGCGCCGAGCCTGTTCCCCTGCCCTCCCGGTTTGCCCACATCAAGCGCCGTCTAGCCGAGGGCCACCACGACGAGATCCGTGCGTCGTGGGCGAGACTCCTTGAAGCGTTGGCGGCTGATGTCCGCCGGATTGCCGAGCAAGGCCCTGCACTCATCCCGTCGATTGACTTTGCCGCCATTGACGACCCGGCGGCGGTCAAACCTTTTCAGGATGCCCTGAAAACATGCGGTGTCGGAGTCGTCCGCGGTGTCGTGCCCGCCCAGGACACGGCCGTCTGGGTCAATGAGACAAGAGGCTACCTGCAGCCTGAGGCAGGTACTGACGACAACGGCGGCATCACCTACGATATTAAACCGCCGCCGCCGCAGGATCCGACCTGTTTTGATTTCTTTTGGACGCCCGCGCAAGTGCGTGCACGAGCACATCCCAATGTGCTGAGGGCCATGAAGTTTGCCATGGGGTTCTGGGCTGCCTCTGCAGAGAAGTCGGACAAAAGTGGCGGCCCGTCGGGCGATCCACGCGTGGCCACGCGGTTTCCCATTAGCTATGCCGATCGTATTCGCATCCATGTGGATAGTGAGCAGGTCAATCTGGTGCAGAAGCCGGACACCAAGCCGCAGCCGGCGGCGGCGACTGAGCAGCCAGAGGCTGCATCGTCGTCTGCGCAACAGTCTTCTCTGTCTGCCACGCCGCAGCCGCCTCCGCAGGCTTCGCCTGCTGCGCCTTCGGCCACCGTCATGGCCCAGGTCGACGGCGGCTCCCTCGAACGCTGGGAACCCGACGGCTACGGCCGCGGCGGCACCTATGACTCCGTCTTCCGCGGCCGCTGGGAAGACTACGATCCATGGGACCCGGCGGGGCGCGTGCAGGCCACGCCGGACCTGTACAACGGTGCCGGTGCTTGTTCTATTTTTCGCATGTTCCAGGGCCTGTTGGCTTTGACCGACGTCACACCGGGCATGGTCCGCCTGCTGCCGTCGCCGAAACTGGCCACGGCGTACTTTTTGTTGCGCCCCTTCTTCAAGCCAAAGACGGCGGCCCCTGCACCAAAGGACAAGGACGACGCTGCAGCGTGGGCCGAGTTTCTGGCGGCCCCCAACTGGGAGATGGAAGAGGAGCCCTCCACAATCATACACGGCGCCGTCCCCGGCCACGCGCAGCGTGTCACAGAACTGTGGCATCCGCACCTGCAGCTGCGGCAGAGCCTGTTGACGCCGCCGAGCCTGCAAGCCGGTGACTACATTGTCTGGCATTGCGATACGCCGTACACCATTACCAGTGACTCTTCTCCCAACACGACGGAAGGGAGTGCCACGGTGCCCCCCGGCGCCTCACTTTCGACCGCACCCATGCTTGTGTATGTCCCTGCCTGTCCGTTGACACAAACCAACGCTTTGTACCTCGCCCGGCAACGCAAGGCCTTTCTTCGAGGCCACCCCGGCCCAGACTTTGACGCCACCGGGTCCGGCCTGGGGAGTGAAGCGGACCATGCGGCCAGGTTGGGGGAGAAGGCCATTGAGGCCGTGGGTGGCAAGGAGGGGTTAAGGGCGATGGGGTTGGCGCCGTGGGATGTAGAGAAGGAGAAGGAGTCGACGAAGTCGGCGGCGACGGCGGCTGTTGCGTCGAAGGAGGAGACAATCGAGTCTACAGAGGAGGTGGCCGACGCCGACAAGATGGACGTCGAGCTGACTTCGTCGTCGACGGAAGAATCTCTTTCCCACGCCGAGCTCGAACTGGTCCGCCTGGCCAACATCATCTTGTTCCCCGACCAATACGAGTTCTACATGCCTACACGGCACAACTCGCCAGATAGGGAGTGACCGACGACGATGATGAAGGAGGAAGAGGAGGAGGAGGAGGAGGAGGAGGATATCTAATATGAGGAAGGATGTCTGTACATATACGCTGCTTTTGATTTGATGTTACCATTTGTTAATTCTAGTTTCTTGTTCTTACAGTCTAGCACACACAAAGTAGATTCCCAATGGATGATTTTTTTTTTTTTTTTGTTAATTTTTGGCAATTTGAATTGAACGTGTATTTTTGTGATTTTCTTACCTTCTTTTTGTTTCTTTTTTTGTTTCTTTTTTTTCTTTTTTCTTTTGTTTTTTAAAAGAAGTTATGACAAATAATTTGTTAAAAAACAGAAACCAATGATGATAAATAGTCCCACAGCAAAGAAACTAGATACAGCATTAAGACAACTACTCTTGAATGAATTCAAGTAAACAATATTTAATGAGTCAAAAGACGCAAATACGACGTATCATCAACAGCAAGTTGTTTTGTTGAGAGCTCCTTCCCCGGCCGGAGCTAACAATTCTTGTCGTGCTGTACGTTCGAGCGGAGGTTACGGGCACCCGGATGGCTTCTGGTGGGTTTAAAACAGCGCACTCGACGCCCTAAATCCTACTGAGCGACGCCGTACTTGCCGATCTCGGCAAAGCGTCAAGAATAGGCACGTCAAAAAGCTGCACCAAAAAGCTCAAACCCAATCCCCGACGCAAATGACGAGACGGAAAACCGTACGAGACGGTTGGCCAGCATCCGAGAGAAAAATCTGGGGCCGCTCACTGTCCGTTGATCTATCAATCTTGAATCGCTCGCCGACTTTTAAACAATTGCTTCCTCCTTCTTCCCACAACGACGTCGACGACATCGACATGGCTTTTTAACTTTTCACCTCTCCACCAACTCGCACAATGAGCGAACCGACGAACAACATGGCGGATGGTGACGAACGGCGGTCGCCGATGCCGCGGTCGAGAGACGACCCGTCTTCTGAAGACATTGCTTCACCCACATCGCCAGACGTCGCCGTGCCTGCACCGACTGCCGCCGTTCTCCACGCCAGCCTCGCCGACGATGTAGACGTCAACGTCGACGTCGAGCAAGCCCAGCAGACAGAAGCTGCTGCCCCCGAACAGATGGAGCAGGAGGACGAAAACAACGTCCCTCCGCCGCCCTTCCCGACCGCACTGGCCACCCGCCTGTACATATCCCACTTTCTGTCGACATGGAACTCGAGGGTATTCGAGTTCGCCGCCGTTTTGTTTTTGGCCGCCATTTTCCCGGACACGCTGCTGCCCATGTCGGTGTACGCCGTCGTGCGCGGCGTGGCGGCCATGGTCTTTGCCGAGGCCGTGGGGGCGTGCATTGACCGGGGGGACCGGTTGGCTGTCGTCAGAGCGTCGATTCTGGGCCAGCGGGTGGCCGTGGCGGTGAGTTGTGGGGTGTTTTGGGTGATGTTCATGAGCACCACGAGCGAAGCGAGTGGTACAAGTGGCGCGCTCTCTGCGAGCGCAGCGAGCTTTGTCAATGGCACCATGGTGACCCTGCCCGCCGACGTCCTCCAGCCGACTGGTAACATGCTGGACGCCTTCTTCTCAGCCCTGACCGGCAAGTCAGTCGCGACCACCACAACCACACCCACACCCGCCGCGCCGTCGACCCCCCTCGCCTCCGGCCTCTTTGCGGTGGTCGTCCTGGCCGCCTGCATCGAAAAGCTTGGCTCGGTCATGAACTTGGTCGCCGTCGAACGCGACTGGGTCGTCGTCATGACGGAGGGCAACGAACCCGCCCGCCGGCTGCTGAGCGCGCGCATGCGGCGCATCGATTTGTTCTGCAAACTGGTGGGACCTTTGACCATCTCGCTGGTGGCCGCTGCTTCGACCCGTGTCGCACTCTGGGCTACCCTCGGCATGAGCGGTGCGTCCGTCGTGGTCGAGTACTTTTGCATTGCCGTGGTGTACCGGCGGGTGCCAGAACTGAGGAGACGGCCGGCCGTGTGGGATGATTCCGTGCTAGCGGCGGCCACACCAGCGAGCACGCTGTCTGAATTATGGCGAGGCACGCGAGCTGTCGGCCGCCGCTTGTTGCCGTTCGCCTCGATGCCGTTCTACTTCCGCCACCCCGCCTTTTTGCCCTCCTTCTCCCTAGCCATCCTCTACTTGACAGTGCTCTCCTTCTCCGGGCAAATGGTGACGTTCTTGCTAGCCGCCGGTTACACCCCGTTGTATGTCGGTCTCGCCCGAACGGCCAGCACCGTTTTTGAGTTGTCGGCGACATGGATCGCGCCCCGTCTGATGGGCCGCATCGGTGTGGTGCGAAGCGGTATCTGGTCACTCTCCTGGCAGGCTCTCTGGTTGACCGCAGCCACTGCCGTCTTTTGGGCCTCCCCTGCTTCTGGGTCGCTTGTCGGCGCCACCTGTCTGGCTGCCGGCGTCGCCCTCAGCCGCATCGGTCTGTGGGGCTACGACTTGTGCGCCCAGTCCATTGTCCAGGACGAGGTCGCCGATGCCCACCGCGGCGCCTTCTCGACTGCCGAAGCGGCGTTCCAGAACTTGTTTGAAGTGTTGGCGTATGCCACGACCATAGTCTGGGCCCGCCCGGACCAGTTTCGGTGGCCTGTGGTCGTCAGTGTCGCGGCTGTCTACACGGCGTCGGCCTTGTACACCATGTTTGTCCGCCGGCGGAGGGGACACCTGTTCCATTCGCCGCAGCGCTGGTTGGAGAAGGCGTTTTCTGGGAGGAGGGAGGTTGTATGAGTGGCAGCCGTCTGAGCTGTTGGGCGAAGACCGGCGTAAGGCCGTTTCGTCTTTTATATTGGTTTTTGGAAAAGCGACTGTTTACTATGATTGTATGAGTGTACGACGTTTGTATGATTTATCCAACGAGACTTGCCCTGTCCAGAAGCATTTAAATATTATTATTGGGCGATTTGATTGTGTTTTTGTTTCTTTGTCTGTCCGTTTGCATTCGCATTTATACTGCATTTTCTGTTTGCCTGTTGGCTGAAGTGATTTGTGTGACCGTTGTATTTGGTGCTTGTTTTGTAAGTCTAGACCGGTGAATGTGCAACGGCTGCCTTTACAAAAGTGTCTGTTGGTTCCTCGACTGTCTCGTCCCTTTTGCCCCTTACAATCGCTGCACGTGGCTATCATTTGTACAGACTGGCCACCTTGCACTGTAAGATAATATTCAGAACAGTGAAAAAGAGAGTGCCACGAAAAGCCAGCGATTATCGCAAGCTGTTGCGATGAACGATTCGACAGAAAGAAACGAAGCCCTCTGGTTGGCGCACCGCAGCAAACAAAGAAAACCGACCGTCAGGCAAGCTCCGAATAGGCAAACGCTCTTCCACCTTTCACGCACATTTGCGCCCTTGCCTGCTTTGTCTATGTTCTTGTCCCTTTTCTGCCGCAAACGAGACGGAAACGGAGTCTTCAAGTGCGCCAGGAACAAAAGGACTGCCCTTCGCTCGTCAATGCACACAAATGGGGTGCTGTATGTCGTACAACGCAGGTCTGCCATTCTCCAGATCTTTGTTCC
This sequence comes from Ophiostoma sp. CBS 140.51, assembly GCA_029298735.1. Lineage (NCBI taxonomy): Eukaryota > Fungi > Ascomycota > Sordariomycetes > Ophiostomatales > Ophiostomataceae > Ophiostoma > Ophiostoma sp. CBS 140.51. The sequence continues at coordinate 90,342 of JANSLP010000072.1, read as the reverse complement.
CCAATACTACCACTTTTTCACGTTCACACGGGCCAACCCATTTCTCGCCCCTTCCCGTTTTAGCACTTCCACCCCATCCTCCCCATTCATCATCGTTTTCAGCCAACCCTTGTCCTTTCGCTCGTCTTCACTTCTCGCCTCCCTTGCACGACTCCTTCTCCCCGCATTCACAACTCTATCCGAATCATCATCGATTCACACTATCTATTGTTATTATCTCCTTTTATTTATTCGCTGTATTCTGCTATCACAGCTATTATTATTGTTTTGACTCGGCCGTCGCTGTCCATCGACTCCCCACAGCTACATCGATTCGCACTGTCCTAGCTTCGTTCTACGTCACACCACTTGTCCACAGCCTGCCTGCCTGCTCACCTTTTTTGACAGTCATCTTTTGTGAAAAAGGTCACGCTCCTTCTCCCCCTCGGCTCCTTCTATTTCAATCGCGAGAGCTTCCCACCAGCTCTCGTGCTCTCATGCTCTCATGTTCTCGTCTTATTTGTTCACACACCCGTAGCTGTAAGTCTCACTGCTTTGGAGCGCACCGCTCAACAAACAATCCAGCCTTGTCATCCTTTCTACTCTTATTCTATCGCCCTTCATAAAATTACTTTATTTTTAAGCTCTCATAGCCTCCGCAAGTACGACATACATCACAGCTTGAGCTTCAACATCACCTCACCTCACACAGTATATACACTGTCTACACACAGTACTGACGTCGGTTCCACTGTTCGCTCCAGGTTTCGTTGACAGCCGCAAAGTGGCCCGTGCGTTTTCTTTCTTTCCAAAGACAGGAGCTGTCACAGTAGCTTTCCCTTTCCAACGTTTCCAGTGTTCGTCGCCCTTTTCGTGCGCTGTGTTGTGTTTGCCTTTCAATTCGAACTGACAATTTAGGCCCACGAATCAGTCTTGCAATCGCTCCTTCCGCAGACATCGCGACAACCTAAGCTACACAGGAGGAAGCTGCGACTGCATTTTGACGCGCAACTTCCCCATTCGATACTCGACTCTCGACTCGTGACCTTTACTCCGGTTGTCCCTTCCGCCGTCTCGCCCCTCGGACCATTTTGCTCGTTCGCACCTTCCCCCTGCTGAGGCTACACAGAACAAACAAAAGACAAAAAAGAGGAAGCTACACCTTGTTTCTCTTTTTTTCCAAACACAGACAAACGCGACCAGAAAGAGTGAAGCTATTCACAGTCGCAAACGCTTTCCCACTATTCTGTCGTGGCCTTTCTGCACTGCTGTTTTCGGATTGGCAGCCTTTTGACCTTTTTGGTGCTCCTTTGTTGCTGCAGCCAATCGCCGTTCAGCCGTCTACACCTCCACCTAAAGCCTTTCCTCTTTTCCTCTGCTACATTTTTGTACTTAATACCTTTGTACCTCCCGCATATCGATTTGCGCTTTCCACACCCATTGGCGGACAAGTCGAAAACGACCACAAACTACAACACCAACGACAACCGATCGCGTCAACGACCATCGCTCCTTCTCGACGTGGCTCTTTCCCCAACACCACCATTTCCCTTTTGATCTCCTGTCTGCTCCTCTGCTCAGCAGGTGCGATGGGCCGTCATCCATCCACGCAGCACCCACCACGTTGCCCACGCCTTTTTCGCGATTTCTCCTCCTCGACCTCTTCCTCTTCCTTTTTGACCTCGACTTCAACACTGCGCAAGTCGACCTCAACCTCAATCTCCTTTCCTCGCGCTCCGCGTTCTTTTATGCGACCTGTCTGACGAGCGCGACACTTCTTCCCACGCGCACACACAAGCTCTAGCTTCCTTCCTCTTGTGAGGTGAGTACCAACAGTGCCCGAGATGCGCGCATCATCACCTTCCCTCCCATAGCTCCTTCCTCCCCCTCCTCTTGCCTGCACCTCCTCGTTGCCGAGCTGTTTCCAGCTCAAGAGCAGCGACAATGGCATCGCGACGTAGACGAGGTCGAGCGAATGAGGCGACCTCTTGTCTTCCTCCTCTTCCTCTTCTTCTTGTCCAGCTGCATCCCCATCCCACCACCATCCCATACCACCATCCCATACCACCCCATTTTTTGGCCTCATTGTTTTGGTTTTCTCTTTCTTGGCTATGGCCCATTCTTAGTTGTCGACTATTGTGTATTCTCTGCATTCCCAATTGTCTCTACTATTATACTAATATGGCTTATGATCAAGCAGCACGACGTACGCCAGCATCTAACGACTCGGTTGTCGATCGACATAAACCGCACTCCTACACACTCCCCTCCCGGCCGCTACACGCCTCTTCGCAGCCTTGGCCGATACATCCTTCCTACCTCTCCTCGACGCCTCTTTCTGCCTCCTCCTCCTCTGCTCCCTACTGGGAAGTATCTTGTGCCTCTTCGCGACCAGGCCCGCGCTACTACCCCTGCGCGCCCATCCCCCTGCAGCCGACACCGATCACCCGGTTCTCGCGACATATTCGAACAAAGTACCCTCCGCCGCGGCCACCCCCCGGCAGCGACACCACCACAACAGCCGGCACAATGGAGACCGGCAAAAAGGGCGAGAAGACGCTGCACTTTGGTGCACGTCTCAAGTACCCCATCCGCATCACAAAATTGTACAAGACCCCCGGCGACACCATCAGACGCCAGGAACCGGTCCTCCAGTACTCGTACGAGTACACCATGGAGCTTCCGCAAGACCGTGAAACGCTGGAGCTGCAAAAGAAGACGCTCACAAGCATCACCGACTGGAACGCGCCCGAAGACGGCAAACTGCTGGTATGGAAGGTCCGTGTTGGTGACGTCGTTGCGCGCGATCGCGCCTGTGTCACGGTCGAAGAAGCCTGTACCCACGAGATCCAGTTCCAGGGATTGTGTGCTTTGTGTGGAAAGGACATGAACGAGGTCAATTGGGCCAGCGAACAGCGCGACACCGACCGCGCACCCATCAACATGACACACGACCAGACCAACCTGACCGTCAGCCACACGGCCGCGACGCGCGCCGAGCTCGAGCTGCAGCAGCGACTGTTGCAACAGCGCAAACTCAGTCTCGTGGTCGACCTCGATCAGACCATTATCCACGCCTGTATTGACCCGACCATTGGCGAGTGGCAGCAGGACGCATCCAATCCCAACTACGAAGCCCTGCGCGACGTACAGCGGTTCCAGCTCGAAGAGGGCCACGCGGGTGGTGTTGCGCGCGGTTGTTTCTATTACATCAAAATGCGCCCCGGCCTGCGCGAGTTTCTGGCCGCCATTGCCGAACTGTACGAGCTACATGTCTACACCATGGGCACGCGCACCTATGCGACCAACATTGCCAAGATTGTCGACCCCGAGCAGCGCCTGTTTGGCAACCGCGTCATCAGCCGTGACGAGAACGGTAATATTGTGGCCAAGTCGCTGCAGCGTTTGTTTCCTGTGAGCACCAACATGGCCGTCATCATGGACGACCGTGCCGACGTCTGGCCGCACAACCGGCACAACCTGATCAAGGTGAGCCCGTACGACTTTTTCAAGGGCACCGGCGATATCAATTCCAGTTTCCTGCCAAAGAGAGATGATCTGCCGGCGTCAAGCACACCTGCGGCGGCAGCCGCTGCATCTTCTACCTCTGCTCCTGCCTCCACATCTTCGACACCCACAGTTGCAAAAGACGACAAGGAAGTGACTGCTTCACCGGCCTCGACAGCCGCCTCAACAGCCGTGTCCGGTGGCAGCGACAGCGCGTCCGACTCGGCCTCGACAGCCGCCGCGTCCACACCAGCTACCTCGGTCGCTAATGGCGGCACGCCACCAGTGAACGGCTCTTCATCACCGGCCAGCGGCGACGAGAACACAATCGACGTGGTTCTTTTGCAAAAACAGACGGAAGAGCAGGAGCGGGCGATTGAAAAGCAGATCAAGGACCGGCCACTGCTGCACATGCAGGAGCAACTCGACAAGGAGGACTCTGAAAAAGCCGCCACCACAGAAGCGACCGAAGACAACTCCCAAGCGACACAGACACGGCACAGTGCCGTTCTCTTCGACGACGATACCGAGCTCGATTTCCTGAAAGAGCACTTAACGAAACTGCACCACGAGTTCTACGAAAAGTACGACGAGGAGCGCGGCGCCTCCACAGAGCTGATTGTCGACGGCATTCCCGACGTTGGCGAGATTTTGGACAAGCTCAAGGGCGAGGTTCTCGAGGGCAGCACCATCGTTTTGTCAGGTCTCGTCCCTCTTGGTTTGGACGTGGAGCGGTCCGAGATTGGCATGCAGGCCAAGAGTTTCGGCGCCCGGCTGCAGCGGCAAATCTCCCGCAAAGTCACACACCTCGTCATTAGCAGTGACCGGCCACGTACCCAGAAAGTGCGCCAGGCCGCGCGCATCCCCACCACCAAGATTGTCAACCAGAACTGGCTCATCGACTGTTTCAGTCAATGGGCCCATGTCGACGAGACACCTTACCTCGTGGAGATTCACCCAGCCGACCGCGGCCAGCCTGGCGGTGGTGCAGGTGGTGCCGTTGGTGGTACGGACACCGACACGGTCTCTGATGCCGACGCCGATCCCGATGACAGCGACAATGATGCAGGTTCTGCGACTAACGGTAACCCGGGTTTGCGCATTAATGTCCCCGGCCGCCGCCGTCGTGCAGCTGGTGACGGTAACACCGACACGGGCGATGAAGGTGACGACGACGACGAGTTTGACGAGTTCAACAACAGCGACGGCATGAGCCCGATTGCTGAGTTGGGCAAGTTTGACTGGGGATCGGCCGATGATGAACTCGAAATGTTCTTGGCCGAGGGTGACGACGAAGACGACGAGGATGGGGATGACGACGAACGTGACGAGTCCGAGTACGGTGGTGATCATGACGACGGCGACAACGACGTCGACATGGACCGTAACGAGAATGGCGACGCAGACGCTAATGGCTCTCTCCTCTCCACCTCATCAAAACGCAAGCACAACGGTGGCGGCGGCAACGATACTGACACCGACAGCGAACGCGCCACGCTGCGCGGCCGCAGCCTGCTCGCCAAACGCCAGAAGCTCGCCTCGCGCAGCCGGAGTGCGTCCCAGAGGAGAGCAGCGGTCGCACTGGCGGCGTCGCAAGGAAGTGGCAGCGGCAGCGGCAGCGGCAGCGAGTCGACGCATCCTCTACGACAGCAGACGAACATCTCCAAAGAACCGGCGCCCACATCCGCCCCTGCAGTCGCATCCACGTCCAACGACGACGACATTGACGACGACGAACTGGAGGCGATGCTGATGGCCGAGCTCGACAAAGAAGAGGAAGAAGAAGCGGCCGGTGCAGGTGCAGTCGGCGCAGGCAGTGACGACGGCTAGATGCAAATGTTGTTACTGCCCAAGGGTGAGGACGAAGGAGTTGGACTGGACGGAACAAACGACGTCGACGTCGATGTCGACACCGGCGAACCAATGGACGTGGACGAGCGGGAGGAAGAGGTTGTTGACGTCGTCTCCAAAGTCGCCGACAGACCCCTCCCCGACAAGACTCTCCCCGACACCGGCAATGTGGACGGTCTCCTCCCCGACGTCAGCCAGGCCCTCGGTTCCTTTTTGATGTAAAACGTTGTTTAAACGGTTGCACGGAGTGTGTATATCTTTATGTAGTAGTAGCGAGTTTGTGGCGGTTCTTCGTTCTTCATTTCATTGTTTTTTCTTCTAGTTATTCTTCTGCATCGGCGAGGACAAATGGGCGGGTGTGTATACAAAGGCGGCCGTTCATGGCGTTATTGTTTTCAGTGTACCTTTTTCGTTTTCTTTTCATGTCTACTTTTACGTCAACATTGCGGTACGGCACGGCAGATATGGCAAACGCTTTTCATTTTCATTCTCTGTTCTCTTGACGGCAACAGCAGTGTGCATATTGATTGATTAAGTGTATTGTATGTACATGATAAAAGAGTGCCTGTACCGTGACGGTACCACGGCTTCGCCATGGCCGCCTACGACACAGTATACGTCTTCGTCACCACCGTGCACGTCGACACCGTCGTCGTCGTCACTGCCGTCACCTGTAGGATGGTCAACAAAGTCTGCGTCGAGGTCGACTCCACCACTGTCAAGGCAGACGACACGCCCGACGAGACGGTCACAGTCGTGCCGGGCAGAACCAGCACCTCAGTGACGGGGTCGGGTGTCGTGCCGTACGTGTTGACCAGTTCCGAGCAGACAGAGGACAGGGCAGAGGAGGCGGGCGTGTACTCGGCCACACACGAGGGGCCCACAAGGATTTCTGAGGTGGAGGATGCCGACACCGACACGGGCTGCACCTGTCGCGCGTCCACTTCGACGGTGGCCGCCGGCGTAGCCTCCACCTCCTTGCTCACACCCCGCTTCTTTTTCACTGTGACCGTCACCGCCGTCGTCGTCGTACACGTCGCCGACGACATGCTTGTCGTCACCGTCTTGCGCTTCAGCACTTGTACAGTGACGGCATCAACAGCGGCGGCGGCGACGTCCTTTGCAGCCCGCTTGACCACGGCGGCACCCCTCTTCTCGTAAATATAGTCATACGACACCTGCGTCGAGGTGAGGGTGGACGTCGCCGTCGACACAAACGAGGTGACCGTGCCGGTCGTGCTGGTCACTGTAGCCACCGAGACGTCGACAGATGTGACGGACACAATTTCAGAGGCGACACTGACGTAATGGGTCGGCCCGGGCTCGAGCACGGTCGTGGTGGTGCCCGTCAGGTAGACACTGGCGGCGGTGCTGCAGTAAGCCAGTGCATCGTGGGTCGAGCTTAAAAAGCAGCCGTACAACCCGTTGGCGCGGGGGCGGCAGTTACCGCGTTGGGCTGGCGACGACGAAGAAGAGGCCGACGACGAGATAGCCGGCGCCAGGCCGGCAGGGCGTTTGACGAGGACGCTGGCCGAAGCCGTGGAAGCGGCGGCCAGGAGGACCGTGGCGATGTTGAGTTTCATTGTGGGAGAGGGAGAGGAGGACGAGGTCGAGGATGGAGAAACGAATGACTGAACGACAAATACGAGAGGATGACCGTTTGAGAGGGTAAGGGAAGAAGAAAAGAGGGAAGAATGAAGGAAAAGGAACGATAACAAGATAGATGGAAACGATGAAAAAGAACCAAGAGAAGATAAATGGAGAAATCAAAAGGAAAGCTTAGAAAAAGAAAACAATAATCCACTCCTTCCCATGCACTGGTAGTCGGCTGCCTCTGGGAACGTGCTGAGAGAGCGCCTCTCCCGGACGCCACGACGTGGATGGAAAGGTGCGGGTGCTCTGGGTTGTGCGTCTATGAAGGCCTTACAATATGTCGTGATGCAGGTGTTTTTGGTCTCTGCTTACTCGTAATTCTGTCTCGAGTATCTATTCATTTGATGATACGTGCTTTCGAAATTTAGTCTTTGTTTCTACACACTCTTTGAAATCAAGTACTTGGTCAAGTACATGGATTCTGTTATTTCAAGTTGCTCTTCTGATGAAGTTCGTCAACATCGTGGAATTGGGTCCGCGTCTTCATCCCTATTTTGCTTTTTTTTTCTTCTAGCTTCCCCTGCCCCTGGACGTCCAGAGCAATCTTCACCCGTTCTAGACTCATCTTTGGTGTGAACGGAGCAAAATCTCCAATTTTCTGAGGGAGACCCAATAAAAACAACAAAAATCAATAGTCTGAATCCAAAATGTATCCCAAATAGGAAATGGAGACTTGTAATAGTGAAAATGATGGGTCCACTAGGGGGCAGCAAAGAGGAGGAAAACAAGACCTGCGCAAATGCAATGGAACAAAGATGAACAGCAAAATCGGTTCAGCTTCGCCCCGACCCCAGAGCTTGTCCCAGAGCAGGCTTGCCAAGGGATTTGTGCATCGCCAACGTTGCAAATTTGGACATCGCTGTACGGAGTAAATATTGTTGACAAACAGCGATGCCTCAGGGCACAGTAAAATGAAGAGAGCTACCCTTGGCAGGCTACTGGGCTTCAGACACTTTTCGCCTACTCGGAGCATGTTCAGCAACTGTAGTTCGTATGTCGTACTTGATGCGACAACTCTCTTCTCAACACGCCAAGATTGATTCTTTCCAGAATATTTTCAAGGCGATGGCATGTGAAATAGACCAGCCGATGCCATTATCAATACCATGATGTCCAGCAAGCCACAGCAATCTACGACATACAGCTACGCCACAACGGACCGTAGGGCTGGCCCAATGTGGGTGTTCACAACCTTAATCCAACACTCTGTCTATGTAATAACGCGGTTGCAAAAGACGTCAAATCTATGGATGACAAACGGCTGTCTGTCTCGTGTATTAACTGTCTGTTCTTATTTTATTTCTCTTGCATACAAAAGCAAGAAACTTCATGATTCTTCGGCAGTTCCAATAAACATCAACTTGCATTGTGTTTGGCCACTGATGATCTCGATCTGACTGTCCTGCCTCCTGTTTAGGATGCTTCGATTGATTGCCTTCTTTAATATAAATAATCTTCTCTGAAGTTTCTGTTGTTTGTTTGTTTGCCCGCTAAAATAGATTGCGGGCTGCCTCAACCGGTGTAAATATCCCACCACTCACGAAGCAAAGCAGCCTGCAACTCACGCACACAGTCAAAAGCCAACAAGCTTGGGATTTTACGCAAGACGTCTATTTTAACTTGCTGCATTCTTCCCGTCCCTCCATGGCCAGATTTTGCGTACGGCTTTGCCTCCATTGTTTGTTTTGTGTATGCACACTCCCCTCCCTCTGGTGACGAAATAGTAGGAGCTATGTCGGCGAGAACAATAACCAATACAGACCCCCGGGAGCTGTACAAGGTATTCAAGAATTCAAGGGCGAGAGGCTGTCTTGTGTAGCAGATTGGTCCTTGTTATTATGGCATTTTGAAAATGGAAGTAGACAATTTTGTCATTGTTTTCAGTCTGATTATTTTGAGACGATAAAGAGAAACAAACAACGGATAGAAGACAGATTCTGAACGGCAGGATTTTTCCTGACAGGATGAGTACAATTAATATTTCGAACCGGTGAGCCATTTCAACAATATGCATAAACCTGCCTTCCTGCAGCCTCAATACGGAAGGGGCGCGGCACCGCCTCGTTTCCATAAGAAAGCGGCACGGGGCAAATGCAGCTAACTGCACCTTTGCCCCAGACCAGGGCGACCCGGACAGTGTTCACACGAACCACCGAGCTCTTATCCCGATACCGCATGGCCGGGAGGCTCGGTCTTTTCTAGGCCGGCGAGCGGTCCGATACGGAAGCTTTTCTCTGTCTTTGACGTCTTTGACCCCCACGGAAGGGTGCTTCTTATCAATGGCCAAAGTGAGCAGCGTTCATTTCATTAACATGCCTTTGTCTTGCATTTCAAAATAACTTGAATAAAAGTCATGGTGGTTTTGCATATTCTATCTGGTTCTGTGTCGTACGGCCGAGCGGATATAGAAAACAACAGTTCACCGGTGAAGATGTCAAGGCAACACCAAGGCTGTAATGCATGCTTCCCAGTCTTGGCCGCTTCAACACGTGGTTTGACATTTCCTGGGCAACAGTCTGGGCAAGGATCTAGGCAGCAGTTGGTAATTCATGCAGCCTTCTGAGTTGAGGACATGAGTAGGTAAGGGTCCAATGTTCCTTTTGTACACACAGACGAAGCTCCATGTACCTGATACCTCCTCGGTGAATGGGTGGTTTCATCTCATCTCTTCAGATCACGTACATTACAAGGCGGCTATCTTTGGGTTTCAGTGTTATTGTGGCATGGGTTTTATGGCGAACAAATAAATCAAAATTCCTGCCTATTTTGGTGTTCCTGTCTAAATATTTGGTGCGCGTGCAAATGGCGACACTGTTGGGTCGTTTTCGTTTCTCGTTTGTTTCTCAGTCTGTAGGCACATGTTGCCTCAATGATGTTCTGCTGTATGTTTTCGTCGACGCGTAACAAAATCAGATATCCGCCCACCATCCATGATGACTATCGTGTATGACGAAAATCTCTGAAAAATACCAACTCATAAATTAGGGTCGAAAATCCACGGTAAATTCTAAAGGAAAGGACGTAAGACATATGAAATCGTAGAGGTGGGCTTGGTGAGAAACAGTTCATGCACTTCATGCACTTCAGAATTACTGCGGGACGAGAACAGTAAGGTTGTAGGTGCGGCCCACTTCAATGTCGGTGATGATGGGTTCCGGGAGGAAATCAGGCCGCCCGGCGATCTTAACGCGGGTAGTCTTGACATCCCGGGAACGGCGAATGTCGACCTTGAAGGTGGCTCCACGGAACTCACGGGTCACCGTAATGGCGTTCCACTTGGACGGCAGCTGCGGCGCAATGCGGAGGCCACGCGGCACACCACGCAGACCACAGAGGCCCTCGACGAAGCAGCGGTACACCCACGAGACGGTGCCCGTGTTGAACAGCTGACTCGACCGACCGGCGGTGCGTGGGTACAGGTGGTAGGCACCGCGGTAGTAGTTGGGAATGTACACGGGTAGCTGGCCACGGCGCTTGTAGTCTTCGTCGGACGGGCCGGGAAGCATCTGGCGCAAGACGGTGTAGGCACGGTCAACTTGGCGGCCGCCCATGGTGTAGAGGGCATGGGCATAAAAGACGGCGGCGTGGTTGTAAACAGCACCATTCTCTGCACTGCCGGCAAACTTCTGGGTAACACGGCCGACATCTTCGCGCATGGCCGTGAAGGGAGGAGCAAACATGGTAACACCATAGGGTGTGCCCAGCTGGCTGTCGACTTCGGGCAGGATTTTGTCGCACTGCTCGGGACTGGCGGCACCGCTCAGGATAGCCCATGTCTGCGGGTTCAACCAGATGCGGCCTTCCTTGTCATCTTTGATGCCAAAGACAACATTGTCGTCGGTGATACCACGGGCGAACCAGTCGCCGTCCCAGAGGTGCTTGTTGGCGGCGTTGTTGACCTCCTTGCAACCCTCACGGAACTGGATCGCCAGCTCACCCGCAATCTTGGCGGCTTCCTCGTTCTTGGTAGCGCCAATCATGCAGTCCGCGTTGCCGGCACGGCGATCGCACACCTCTGCAAACAGGCGCAGGGCATAGCCCGTGGCAAGCGTCAGCCAGCCCGACACACCCTTGCCCTTGTAGCCGACCATGTTCATGGGGTCACACCAATCGCCCTGGGCAATGTAGCTGAGGCCGCGCTCGTCACGGCTGCTTAGCAGCCACCTCATGGCGGAGCTGACACGCTCAAAGACATTCATAGTCTTACCATCGCCATCGCTCTTGACGGGCACATCGAGAATGGAAAAGTCTCCCGTCTCGGACAGGTAGGAATCCAGGGCAATGGGCAGCCAGACACAGTGGTCAGTATGCGGTACCTGGTTGATGTACTTAAGCTCAGCGCCTTCCGTCAAAAGAATACCGTCGGGCATGGAGCCATTAGCTTCTTGCTGTGACAGAGCCTTGAGGAAGGCGACACGGAGCGAGTCGGGACGGATGTAGGCCATGCCCATGTTGTCTTGCAGGTAGTTGCGGGTCTGAGGATCGGTCGTGAGGCGGTTGACGCCGCCGTGATAGTAGACTTGGCGCGGGAGCCAGTTGTTGATAAAGTTGTCGAGCTCCTTGTCGGGCGTCTGGACCTGCAGACAACCACGGCCCAGTTCAATATATTGGGAGTAGTCGCGAGCAGCGCGGGCAAAGCCGTCACGGCTCAGGTATTTGGAGCGGATGGACTTGATCTCGGTGTCGTCGAAAGCCGGGCCAAAGATGAAGCGGTATTCGCGGTCTTCGCCCTCGTCGAGCTCGGCCCGGTACTGGACAACAGCAGCTGGCGTCTCATAGCGAGCGTCGTTGCAACCGAGCTTGTCGTCGTCAAACAGAGCAGAGGGAGCATGGATGCCGCCCTCGCCGTGAAAGATTTCTTGAACAGTTTCCCAAGAGTCCGGTGCTGTTTCACAGAGGAAGTAGGTCTTGTCCTTGAGACGCAGAGACTTGTGCTTGAAGTAGTCGTCCACCTTCTGGTAGGGGGTAATGCTGGAGGCAACAATGCCGTTCAGATCCTTGCGATAGTCGGCCGACTGGTTCATCCAGGACATGCAGCCAATGACAAAGTACGGTGTAATGGCAACGCGGCGCTTGCGAGGTGCCATATTGGAGACGCGGATGGTCCAGAGCTCCGCAACATCATTGGTTGGCAGGCTGAGGGTCATCTCGACTTTGAGGTCGTCAAGCTCGCAGATCCACTGGAGATCGCTCTTGCCGACAGAGAACACATACTTGTCAAGCGGTTTGCGGACAGGCTCGTAGGGCGCGGAAAAGAGCTCGTTGCTGTCGAGGTCCTGAACGTAGACAAAACGGCCCGGGTGGTCGGCATAATAGCTCTGTTCCGGCTGCATAAATGTCTTGGCCTCGAGATTCGGGGCGTGCGAGTACTTGGCCGGCTCAGGCTGCATGAATTGAGCGGTCGCGTATCCACGGCAAGTGGCCTGGATCATCATCTTGTTGTTCCATAGGAAACCGGCGGCCTTGGGCATGGCAGTCGGGCTGGTAAGGTCGTAGCGGTCCCCCGAGGAGGTGGGACCCACGAGTCGGCGGACGTCGAAAGGCATTGTGGTGGTGGGAGTGTGGTGGACGAGATTGGTGTTCGTTTTGAGATGTTTAGAGGGACGCGTGGTCTAGGGTCGCATCTCTGGTTGTATTTGAGAGTTTGGGCTATGTTGAAGAATACGAAATGAGAGCAGAGGAGAGGTGGGCTGGATACACAGGTCGGAGGACCGGGGAGCAAGGAAAAGAAGAAGAGCAGAGTCAAGGTAAATTTTGTGGCCAGCTTCCTAAAGTGAGGAAGAAAAGATGCACTTTGTGATGTGTTGGCAAGAAAGTGTCGTTCTGCAAAAGGCAACAAAGGACTCGAGGTAAGACACGATACTGGATTGTTGACTTTGACGGATGAGGAGAGGGTGACGCGATGTGGTGGTCGGGAGCTCGCGATGTTGAATGATGGGGAGAAAAATAAAAGAAGAAAACAAGAAGAGAAGAAAATGTGCGAATGGGAGGAGATGAAAAAGAAAAGGAGGGGGGGGGGGTGTTTAAGAAAAACAAGATGTGGAAGGCAAAAGCTCAAAGTACAAGTGAATCCGACATGCAAACAAAAAGTTGAAGCAAGAATAGGAAGGAACGATGGGGGGATTATGACGAAGAGGGGGGTGTGGGATACGAGTCAATTTGGGAAAGAGCATCCCAGACTTCACGAAGTAGTCAACACAAAAGGAAGGAGCAATGAAGGAGAGGTCAAGACAGATAAAAGATAATAACAATCTGCAAGAAAAAGCAGAAGCGATAAAAAGAGCAAAACAAAAACGAAGCTTGCGCACCTTGTGCAGGAGAGAGGTGCGATGCAAGGCCGGCCGTGGGGGTTCTTATTCATGTGGTTGGCCACGGCCCAGGACTGTCGTTCGAAGACGATTGACAGGGGCATTTAAAAAAAGAAGCTACAATGGAGAGGGAAAGGGAGCAAAGAATAAAATAAAGAATAAAAAAGGAAGGAACGAATGGCGGAGGGTGTCGATCTAGTGACAGTGCAGAAGCGAAGAACAGGGGGCTCCTTCCTCAGCAGGAACTTGTGTTCTGGGGGAGGAGACAGGCTGAGTGGGCCTTGGCCTTGCTTGGCCTTGGCTCACAGAAACAACCGTACCAAGAAGTACAACAGAGGCGTTGAACATGTACTCGGGTACCAAACAACGGTTCACGATGCAGCACGAGGGTCAAAAACACTTTACAATTCCTGGGCAAGCCAAGGATACCACAGAACTTCCATTTTGAGAAAGAAGCTCGGGAGATGGAAGCACCGGTGAACTGATGTCACCTGGCTGTTTCCTCACTGAAGATCTGGCCATTGCCCAGAAGTAGAGATTGGGATCAGGGGAGGGAATAAAAATGAAAAAGCCAATCGGTCACCGGTCACCGATGGAGGGCTAGACCTTTGCGGTTGCAGAACGCCAAAAGAAAGTTGGGTGGACACTGGGTGGGCAGCTCACCTGACAAAAGCCACGCGGGAGGAACACGACGACGATGGGTAGGGAAAATTCAATGTACATGTACATTTCAGAATACACACATGTAATGTACGGCAGCACCGAGAGCGGAATTGGGGGGCGAGTGGCGGTGAGACGGGCTCACTGGGTGATATGTTTGCTCCCCACGCCCCTGTTGTTGAAGAGAGAAGTGCATTGCTTTTGTCTACCAAGATCCTATGGGGCATTGGCTTGCATGATTCGGATGTGCAGCGTGCTCTCTATGTGGCTTGTGGCTGCTATGTTTGTTCCTCCTCGTGGCCTGCAAAGGCTGGAAAACAAAACACGAAAGGTGCAAAAAGAAAGGAGACAAAGAAACATGTTCTGTATCCCAACAACAATTCAACAAAAATCGACAAGAAACATTCAAAATGCCAGCTCTCGGACACCTGTACCCCGGCTGCGGAGCTGCAAAAGATTTTACTTACATAAGTAAGACACAGCTCCCATATGCGGGAGAGCAGAAGTAAAGGAGTAGAACCGACCTTTCACCACTCACGATCACGCATCTGCAAGTGCCTTGCTCTTTCTCCTTTTGCCGGAGAGGGGCGTGTGCTTCGTTTCGTTTCCATTGGACAGGTGTGTGCAGCTGTGCAGTGAAGACGGGCAGGGACAGGCCAGGTACAATTACGGGGACGGCTGGCCATTTTTATTTTTCTTCTGTCCAAAGTTCATTTTCTTCCAATGGCACGCTGCAATTTGGCAATTCATGACAGTTTGGATTATTGTCCCCAATCATTCCATTTCTTCATGACCAAGACGTGTCGGCGATGACGTTTCTTTTTCAGTAAATTTCCAAGCGTTTCTTGCTCATATCTCGTCTGTGCCCTTCCTGTTCCTGGTTTCGATGTTCTTTCTGGCTTCCCTGATGTTTCTTTTCGTTTTCTAATGGTCTCCCGTTCTTCTCTCATTTATCTCGCTCTCCTCTCTTTCCCCTCACCGATCTCATGTCGTCAGGAAGCTACGACTGTGGGCCCGAACTTGCCGGACTTTTGCCCCAGTTTCTCCATCTGGCAGCTTCTGGTGCAACTTCTACTTCTTTTTCTCCGTCGACACGCGGCGAAGGAAGAATAAAGTAGA
Source organism: Ophiostoma sp. CBS 140.51 (assembly GCA_029298735.1). NCBI lineage: Eukaryota > Fungi > Ascomycota > Sordariomycetes > Ophiostomatales > Ophiostomataceae > Ophiostoma > Ophiostoma sp. CBS 140.51. Next base: position 75,265 of record JANSLP010000072.1, on the reverse strand, counting down.
AGCGAGAAAGAAGTCTCAAGAAACAGGGGCAACAAAAGGGAACGAAAGTACACAGAGACCACCGCAAACACCGCACATATGTCCCACACAGACAAGCGACGTCTGCATATCACATTAGCGCTACAGTTAGCGCACAGAGTGGATTTGTTTGGGGGTCCTGTCCCTTGTGGGCATCTGTTCTTGGGATACAAAAGTCACTCCTGGCCGGCAGTTAAAATCAGAACATCCCAAGAAAGTCACCACATCGTGTACACAGTACTCCGATTTTGGAGGCTTGGAAGTATCAAAGAGATGCATACGCATTGCAATGCAGTGCAGTGCAGGCTCATTCCCTCCGCCCTTTCTTCTTCACCGCTCACCGCCAGCTCCGAGACTCGCTGCCCGCCCCGAGAACCAAACTTTAACCCCCATCTTCAAGATCCGCATCCCACCTTCAAGTACCCCGACCAGGGCCTTGTTAGTCTCCTTCTAGCGCTCTCCAGTGCCCACTGTTTCCATCTTTAAACGACGCCGGCCGCGGAAGCCAGCCCGTGCAGCCGAAACCGTTGTTGTGGGAGGTCGACATAAACGACACAGAAAAGAGACGATCGTCTCAATGATGAAGAGTGGACGAAAAAAGACGGTGGGTTGGGTGCACGAAAGGGACTGGAGACGTCCACAAACTACGGCGTACTTCGTGGAATGAGGGAAAGGGGGGCCAGTGCTCACGGCATACGGAGTATTTTGGGAAATTTTAATGTTCCTGGACAGTAATGGCAGGGGAAGGACACCTTTAACGGCAGACGATGGTGTGAGCATGTTCGACGGCACCGGTCACAGAATGCAGCCATTCATTGTCGTGTTTTGGGGCCCAACTGACACAATTGGCCATTGCAACTCAAGTGAAGACGAACGAGACGGAGCGACAGAAAAGTATGCTTGTGTGAGGAAGAACGAGCAGTAAAACAGTAGCGGTTGAGAACTTCGAAGTGGTGTGCAAACACCCAGCTCTTTACAGTTTTTGGCACAGATTACGAAAGAGAAAGACAGTTGAATAGGAACCAAAAGACTCCTGTTGCATCCGAGCCGAAACGCGCAGACCCCCGCGCTCCAACTCCTCGTCCGTACATGAGGGATCGTGAGCCCTTATCCGCCCACGGTCTTATCCCCTTCAAGTGCGCCATTTCATCTCTTCCTACCTTTCTCTCCCCACGCCTTTCTGACACGCAGTAACATATTGTCACCTGCGCTGAACGCTAATGCATCGGCGATCGACGCGGCAGAAACAACATGTGACTTGCAAATATTTGAGGTGAGGGCGGGAAAGATGGACTTGATGTAGATGAGTGATTTTGGCGGGTGCTGAAGATTACTGGTAGTGGAGGAGTGTGGGGAGAGGCACAATACAGCTACGTCGTACGTGAGTGTGAGATAATCATGAATAAAATACAACTGCTTCATGGGAAATGAAGAAAACAGAACGAAGTATCAAGTTTCTACAAAGAGAACAGTGAGCGTATCAAAGACTGTCGGGTCAATTAACACGGAACGTCTGACGAATTACGTTACAGCACTTCTCTCCCCTGATTTTTCTTGTCTTTCTGCCGTTTTCAGGATTTCAACCGACTTCATAATCAAGTTGACTAAATGGACCGACTGCTTGTTTAAGGTAACTTCACGGAGCATACTCCATACTTCTTTTATTTATTTATTTATCTTTCTTTCCATTTCTTTTTCATTTGCCAACACGTCGATAGTTTGCGGGGAAGACAACCTATCCATCCATCGTTCGTCGTACCTTTCTGTGCTACGTACCACCAGCTGTCGTACTCCATAAGCTCGTACTCGTACTGCATCAAACACCAGGAACAGTGCATCTCTACGAACCCTGCCCTGCCCCATACGTCCCAATTTGAATGCCTGGATCATCAGGAGCCTTAATACTTTGTGAACAGCCTCCAACCCTTAAAATCCATGGCATCCGTCCCGTGGTAGGGATCTTGTCTGCATACTTCTGCATTCATCTGCATGCCCCTGCATCTTTACCAATATTCTTCAGCTTTTGATTTTCATCCATGTCCAGTTCTTCCGCAATAGTTTCAAAGGTAAAATCCAGCCAATTTTTTTCTTACATCCAAAACGAATGGCTACTAAATCATCAAAGAATAGCAATTTTTTTAATCGTAATTGTTTGTTAGGAAAGAATGAAGAACATAAAGAAACTCGAACACAATACTTTTATGCGTACGCTCCTCACTTAATTCGTACAGCCTCGCTCACTCTTACCGCCACCCATTTCAGCAGCTGCAACAACCCGCATTCTGCATTGTTTTTCACGCCTCGTGACATTTTTCTGTCTGACGTAATGCTCCCCTTGCATTGAAAGTTGTTTATTTTGAATGGCGGTGAGTACCGTAGCCGACAAGGTTCAAGGTTTAACGAGGCTGGCTTTCTTCTTTTGCCACAAAAGCAACAAACAGAGACTTGCTTTTTCCCGAAGAAGTGACTTGGAAGTTTCAAACACTGCCGCGGAGGTTGGCAATCTTGTCTGTGCCTATGTGCCATATTCTCCATCTCGTTAACCTTTACTGTTCCACGGCATACGTGTGGAGAGTTGAACAGGAGTCGATTGCATGTTGACTGAAGAAAGGAACAATGCGTGGTGAAGTGGACTCGTCTACTCAGGTAAAGGAAAGAAGAAAAAAAAGAAAAGAGGGAGAGATGAGATAAGGCCCACGTGGTAATAAAAAATAGAAAAAAGAAGTTAAAAAAAAAAAGAAGTAAAAAAGAAAAGTAAAAAAAAAAAAAAAAAGGTCCATGCCGGGTTCGAACCGGCGTTACTGGAAAGAGTTCTGTGGATAAATCAAAATCCAGTGTCCTAACCACTAGACTAATGGACCGTAGTACAGAATGGACAAAACCGACAAAATCTGGAGAAAAGATGCCTTTAGTATGGGTTCTTAAATACGGAGCACATTGACAAACGCCGACGAATAAAGGCAGATACACAGCAAGACGGCGTTTCAAGTCAACATCAATTGTATTTATGTAAGTATATACGGACACACTTTTGTGGAAAAGACAATCAACCAGTAGAAGAGACAAATATCAAGCTGTGCGTTTTTCGACAACAAAACCAAAGGGCATGGCGAGATTGGCACCTCGGTGAGCTGCAGTCGTGCCGAAGACGCCGTCGGGCCAGCCGGTGGTCTGTATCATGGCAGCCAAAACAAACGCGAAAAAAAAATATGTACACACAAATCAGGAGGACAAGTCTCACGTCGGAGCCTATCTCTGCTAAAGTCTATGTCTACGACGCCGTGTAGGTCGAGTCGATGGCGCCAAACTTGATGTTGGAGTAGATGACGGTGGCGTCACTGGAAAGTCAGTAAGTCGATACAACTATCAATAAACAGGAGGGAGAGAGGGGGCTCACCCATTCTTTGACTCAACATCCTTGGGGACACCACTGCCGATGTCGCAGGGACCACGGCCCTTGCCGGGGGTCGAAGCATCGGCATCAGTCGGGTACGTCGAGTCCAGCCACAGCATGTTGGAGTAATGGTCGTCCCAGAGCGACAAGACCAGAACCATGGGCTTGGACAGCGCGTCGGCCATGGCCGGGAAGCCGCCAATGTCGTTGAAGCTGTCGCGGTCGCCAAAGACAACCTTTTGCTTCTTGCAAAAGTCCGGGGTCACTGAGTTGCCTGTGAGACCGGGCCAGGTGGTTTGCGGGAGCTCAATCTTCTTGCCGCCCTGGATATAGAACTGCTTGATTTCCGTGAGAGTCGTGCCCGAGCCCAAGAACTGGGTGACAATGGTAAACTTCTTGGATGTATCCAACGTCATGCCGGAACCATAGAAATCCTTGACACCCATGCGGTAGGGGTTGAAGTCGCAACCGTCGGGGTCACAGTCGCCAGCATAGCGCGAGGCCGAGTAGGTGCCGCCACAGTCATCACCGCTGCAGACATGCTGGGCATTGTTCTTGCACGGGTGGGGCGTGTAGGCCATGCCCATGCTGTTGGCCTCCCAGATGTCCATCTCGGCACAGCAGGAGCCCATGCCGCCGACGCCGGCGTTGGGGTCGTTGGACGACGGCTTCCAGCCATCGACGTTGGCCTGTTCGTTAGCGCTGATAGGGTTGAGGTGATATTCACAATAGCACGCTGCTTACCTTCCCGTTGATAAACTTGAGGTCGCGCGGGCACTGACTGTCGCAGTAGCCCGTGCCGTACTTGGCGCCCGCCTTGTTGCTCGAGTACTTGCTCATGCCGCCGTCCTCGTCCATGGACACAAAGTACACGGCACCGTTCAGGCCGCAGGGCAGCTTGCTCACGTCCACGTCAAACGTAAACTCGTTGCCCAGCAGCGTAAACATGGCGTACTTGGTCGGGCTCGCCATCAGGTACATGCGCGAGCCAATGTTGGTTGCGTACTGGCCCTTGGTCACAAACTTCAAAGTCAAGGCGCCGCCCGACGTCGAGGCACCGTACGTCGCCGTATAGTCGGCGCCGTCGACGACACACTGCGACGCACACGAGGTGGCGTCCTTGCAGGCCGTCGTGTTCCAGTTGTTATCGGTATAACAGTTGCTGTAGCCGCCCTTGTCGTGGACCCAGCGCCAGTTGGCGTCAATGACGATTTCGCCCTGGGTCGTGGTGCAGCTGCCCTTGCCCGTGCACTTTTGAAAGGGCATCTTGGGGTGGGTCTCGGTCTGCTGGGTGCCGACACCCTGGCCCACGACGAGCGATGCGGCGGACAGCAGCAGCGTGGCCGACGAGAGGAGGGACGTGACAGGATGCATGGTAAAGGTGGGTGATGACCAAAGTGGGTGGGCACGAAATATTCAAAGATGAAAACAAAGCTGAGCTGGAACAAGACCAAGATGAAGGGTGGGCAGTTTCCAAGAGGCTGGGCAGAGATGACGAGATTGGAAAAGAACCAACAGCACACCTCTTTGATTTTATATCTTGTCACGAAGTGGGCTTGTCCTCACTTTGAGTTTATTCTAAAATACCCAATCGCTCCTGGGCTTTTGATGGACGGGGCAGATATCCGTTCCCCGCACAGATAATGACTCGCCAGCAGGATAAACAGATCTCCCAGATCCAGACGCAATGGACGGGCCTAGATGGCGTCTCTTTCGGGAGAACGTGAGAGTGCGAGACGAAAAGAGAAGTAGGGAGAGCGTCTCTACACGGTACCATATGGCCAGGCGTACTATCTCATCAGGGCCCGGCTGGCCGACATCTCCGGTGAAGAGACTGAGAGGTACAGTAATTTGGAAGGTTGTTATGGATGTGGTCTCTAAGACTCCTGTTTAAACATCGCTTTCTGGAAGACAATGTTCCGTGGCGCCAGAAGAGAATGAGGGGATACATTTATCTTTCTCCTTCCCTATGGCATGCCACGATCTCATCGGTACTTGACCCCGGCGATGCTCGGTAGATCGGCTGACGTTGTGCACGTTGGGAGCTGGAAATGTACATTGGTTGGTAGGCCATGTTAGGTATTGTTGAGTAGTAGGCATGTTGTATTCTACATGTTATGTTGTCGGCTTTTGTTTCGTGATGGTGGGCAGCCTTGCGGGGGACGATACAGTTTATATTAAAACGACTCGATGTCGTTCTGTGGTAGGACTCGCGAGTCTCTTGCAATATACGAGTACTATCAGTGACCGCATACTCCACTTGCCGAAAATGTACAGACGTGGAGAAGCAATATATATTTATAAACAGTCCGACTGTTTCTGGTGCATGAAATCTGGAGAGGCGGGGCCGTCTTTTGCCAGTTGACTTAAGCGAGGGGAGCAATGGCCAGAGACAAGACACAGAGAGCGGGCACAAACTTGGGCAGGCCGTACCTGTCTCCCGTCTTGGTCCTTTCAAGCCTCTAGAGATCCACTTCCTGGCTTCGTTTCTTTCCTTTTACTTCTATATTCTCGATTTGCATCGCCTAGGCACGGCCGGCAACTGTGCCGTTGTGGATACTGAAGAAAAAGAATGTGGTAAAAATAAACACGAAAAGACACGAAAAACGGGCTCTCGTCTGGGGAATGTGGATTTCTGTCGTCTTAGCTTTGTCGATTTCTTGGGACCAAGACACGAGGCTGAAAGACGTGCATTTTCGTGACATCATCATAAAAAGATGTCAAGGTGCATATTTTCGATTGACAGGGACCATCTGATGGTTGTCCACAACGTCCGTTAGGTGTGTTCTCGTGAGATAAAATTGAGGAGTACAAGAAAAACAACCCACCATTACGATACAAAGAGCACCAGCGAGATTCGTGTACACCACCTCTGTTGCCAAATTGAGAGCACTCGTGAAGTTGAGCGTGCTCACTTCCCGTCGGTTAAAAATCAGAGTCGCGATTGGGAGACAAGGGCACGCACTTTTCATTACTCGCAAATATTGCTCGAAATGGTCCTTGACAGGGTTGTCTAAGGTAAAATTCCTGTTGGTGAGCTTGGTCAAATCGCCCCAAAAAGTGCACTCGGAGGACACTTATCCGGACCTCCCTGTCAGGGGCATCTCGTGATGGAGGGTACGTTGTACCTCCCTCAATACGGCCCCGCATTTGACCTCAAGAACCTCGCTTGTACTCGCGACTTCCGTGCTGGGCAACGGCGAAGTGGATCATTCCCGGGGATCCACCTGCCGGTGGCAGTACGAGGTACCTGGGAGAGGGACTGAGAAGGAAAAGTGAAGGGACGGGCAGATTGACGATAATGGAGGGTATACCATTTGGAACAGGGAAAACGGGAATTCGCCTCCAACTGCCAGGAATACAAAAATACAAAACTCACTCGACTTTTCTCTCTTGATCCCTGTCGATGCCAGTTGAGCTGCCCGACGTTGCCGGCGATTGAGATGTTCTAGTGAGATTTCACCGAGGCCATTATCATGTATTGCCTTGTCGTGCTGTGTATGAGAAGTGGGGTAAGAGACATAATTTCTAGTTGATACAGATTGATTAGATTGAGGGTGGTATATCAGGTAAGGCGAGGGTATATTGAGAAAAGAGCTCGTCTCAGAGGTGGAAACACGAATGGTAAAATATTCAACAAAGCTGGACTCGGTATTGTGTCGGCCGTGTATCGAAAAGTATAACAACTGCGGTAGTAGAAGCTGTTTTATCAAGTAAATCCACCGATGTGGGCACTGTCAAAAATAGAAAATGTTCGCTATCGAGTCAAGACATGTCCAATGCACTGACCTCTTCACAACATGAGCGGAGTCGAGAAAAGATAGGTAAATATTCATTGAGGAAATTGCTTTGGGGAAAAGTCAGGAAAAGTCATAATTTATGAGTAAATTGATCAAGAGAAGTAAAATAGTAGAAAGAAAAGAGATAAAAGTAGCAATAGGCTCAAAAACGACGTGATCCGTGACACATTATCTCCAAGGGAAAAGCAAAACAAAAACACACACGCTGACTATGGTATCATACAAGGAATACAAGGTCCAAAAGGAAGAAGGAAAAGGAAAAATCAAATGACGCACATAAGTCCATCGTCCCATCATACAGTTGTTAGAAGCAGCGCTTACCTCCAGCCATGTCCACCCTCCTTCATTCTTCATTCGTCCTCGCCATGAGATGACAACCGAGACGACGTCGATGTCGACGAGGCTTTCCGTTTCAGGCCACCGGTGTCATTGTCATCAGCCTTTGAGCTCTTTCCTTTCTTGGAGCGAAGCTTATCTGCTGCAACAGCCTCGTTGACTACCTCCCTTCTCTCCTCCCAGTGCTTTGTGAGACGGTCCCGCAGGGCATAGGATTTGGTCTTGGCATGATCTTGCTCGTTGCGCAACGACCGGCGAGCGGCTTTGTGTTCTTCGTAGGAGTGGACCAGCCTCTCCGACTCGACAGGATACTGATGGTACTGTAACTTGCCGGACTTGTCTTCTGTGGTGGCATAGTGGGCATAGAAATTGATATGGCTGCCATCCGTCGTGAAAGTAGTAATCTCAGCATGCCCCGGCTTGTCGGGGGTGCCCAGTACATCCAGTGCCTGATTGCGGGCATAGACGAGGGCGGCACCATCGTAGGCGCTCTGCATGGCCGCGCGTGTCATGTCTTTGCCGGTGCCCTTCCACTCGCCGGCCAGGTGCGGCAGGGTAATGGACCGCCGGCTGTCCTTGTACAGGACAGCACCGGGTACCTCCTGGTCGACGGGGAACGGCATGTACTCGCGCATGGCCAGTCCTTCGACAAAGTCCGGCTGTGGAGACGATAAATTGTTGTTGAACCCGACGTCCTTGGGAAATGCCGTGAAAGCTTGGTTCATGGACTTGTAATAGCCATTGCCCCAGTGGCGCTTGAGAAGCTGGATGCCCACGTCAAAGACCATGGTCGACTCGGTACCCGCATGTTTGACATTGTCAACATAACACTCGTACTCGGATGCGGGCGGCGATGCTGACTCGCGGGGCTTGGCCATCCGCTCACGGATCTCCTGGAGGTTTGCAGGTGGCTTGGACTCTTCGGGCTCGAGAATACCGTTCTTCATACCCTGTACGTCAAACCCCGACGATGTAGTTGAAGTGGTGGTGACCCGGGTTGTTCCTGTCTTTGTGGTTGTCGCATCCGTATTCGTGTCCCCCCTGGACTTGGAACCCTTGGAGCCCTTGCTTCTCTTGTTGGACCTGTTCATCTTGTCCAGCTGCGCCAGGTTCTTTCTTGTCAGGCGCGCTCGTTTTGTCGGTTTGGTTGCAGGATTGTCGTTCTTGTCGTCGTCAGCGCCTTTGTCACTGCCAGCGCGCCGTTTTCCCCTTCGTGGCCGTGGTCTTGACCGTGAACGTGGTGTGTCGGCTTCGGTATCTTTGGCAGCCTCGTTCAATCGTGATCTCTTGGCCGGCGTCTCGATGTCGGCTGCTGCGTCCTCGGGCTGTCGCCGCTTTCGCGATGCAGGAGATGCTCGAGCCGGACTTGCAGTCTTCGAGGGATCTTCAAATGTTTCTTCTTGCTTCACAGGCTCAGTCGCAGATGGCCCAGGACCTGAACGCTTAGAGACGCGCCCGCCCATGATGTTCGAAAGGAAGAGGGCATCGGCGAGTTCAAGTAGGCAGTGAAGGGAGTCGGTTTCGCTGCATGTCCAGCAGGGTGGATACGATGCAGGTCGAGATTCGGGTCGGTCAAAGGCTGAGTTGAAGAGGTGGTTGTGTCGTGTTGTCCAAAGTGCTGTTTCGCAGTTCGAGGTCGCAGCACCGCGATGGCCACTTTACGCGCTAGCCACGTCAAAGCTCCAACGAGGCTCGGGCGCTTAAAACGATTAGCTGTGGGGCACCCAAAGCTGCTAGGCTTCCAGGAACCAAATGGCCCAAACGGACGCCAAATGTCGCCTAATACAGGCGAGGCTGCACACCTGCAGAAATCGCCGCAGCTGCCTACCAGCATATCAGAAAGAAAAGAGAAGAAAGAAAAGAAAGAAAGCAAAGTAACGACATGGAAAAGAGAAATAAATAAAAAAGAAAGGGATAACGAAAGGGGTGAGAACTGTAAAAAGAGTACAAGATGAAGAAGGATGGACTGCATATCACGCAATCAAAACCAGCATAAAAAACTTCACACGTTGTTTGTTATTCACACTGGCCAGTATCTCTCTATACGCCGAGTATTCAAGGTAGGAAGAGTGTGAAATCTTGATACAACTTGGGCTTTCCCTCTTCTATTTTTCGATTTCCTCTCTCACAAACTGATGAGCAAAAAAAGTGCCAAGGATAAGGCAAGAATTTGCGGGAGAAAAACCCAAGCAACTTGACATCTATCGCCATAAAACAGTTCACCACTTAAAAAAAAGAGACGAAAAAAAGAAAAATTCCGCTTCAGAGATAGAATAAAATAAATATTTGGTAAGACCAGTTTCGTACATGCCGTGCGAGCTCCCTAAACGCCACCCACCCATATGCACACCTTCCCCTTTCTATCCTTTTCTCCTCCTGTCAGCTGCTCTCAAACCGTGTCGCCGTGTCTTCTGTTTGTCGTGTTGCCGTCCCTTCTTGCCCTCCACTTGTACCTTCCTTCCTCCCTCGCAATCCAAACAGACTGCTCACCCACTGCCATCGTCGCCGGCCGCGGTCGGCCAGCCCCATGTGGCTCGACGTGTAGAACTGCACCACCTCGGTTGGGCGGCCTATAATGCACTGTTAGCACTCTATCAAAATCAAGTCAAGGTGCCGCATGGTACTCACGGATGTTCCCCGCCCCGCCAATGCCGTATCCTCGCCGCTGCCGGTCCCGCAGCGCCGTCTCCTGTTCGTCCTCTTCGGTGGACTCGTCTGCGGTGTCGACGGCGCCGTCGTGGCCGGTCTCCTCGAAGAAGAGGTCGCCATCACCGCCCATCTTGTTGCCATAGGATCGTCGCCGTGGCACGCTCGACTGCGGCCTCCGCCTCTTGGTGACAACCTGTCCCACCCCCGGGTCATGCCGTGTCGCCACTGTCGGTAATGGAGGAATGTCTGTCGAAGTGGGTGTCGTCGAGGTCGGTGCCAGGTTGACGGCGGACACGCTTCGGACCAGCACCAGCCGGCCTTGGATGCGGACTTGGTGGCGCTTTCGTTTTGTTGTCAAGGGCGGTGCCAAAAGACGGCTTGCGTCTGGGTCGTCTGGAGCGCAGGAGGCCATCAAGAGGGGTGGAGGGGAGGCTATCGTCGTCGTTGTAGGATGACGATGGATGTGGTAGTGGTAGGATGTTGGTTTTCAAAAGAGCTTCTCGTGGAATGTTTTGTGAGTTTTGTGATGCTGGGTCTGTGCCAAAGCTTGTCGAGAGTGGCGTAGGTCGAGTTAATCTGCATCAACGTCGCATTAGATGTTCTCGTCTAAAGTCGCGTCGTCTTGTCTTGTCAATGACAGCTTTCAGCTACGATACACAAAGCAGATGTACAACACCTTATGCATCACGGCTCTCCTCATCTTATTGTCTTGCAACCCCCTTCCCTCCGGCTCTCTACCTCTCACAAACCCTGCGCGCATCCCCCATCTCCATACCTTCCATCTACGTGCTCGACCTTCTACCTTCCATTATCGAAATTGCACACACCCAACTTCCAGATGCATATCGACCGGGGTCACCGTCGTTCTTGTTGTTCCTCGAGCTCACTAAACCAAAATGGGACAGCTGTGGTACCTGCAGCAGGGCGCTGTGACCAGTCCCCACTGATAAGGAACGTCCAGAGGCTCAAATTGGCAATTGTCATTACGGGAAGGTTGTGTTATCAATGACATGAAGGTGAAATGCGTATGCATATGCTCCTTTTCAAAGTGAGAGAGCATTTGTGCTCGACACAAAGGTCCTTGTTCAAATCGAATTGTTGTTTCGAGCTGGTGCAGTATCATATTACTGTCTTTCAGTGCGTTGATTTACAGTGGATGGACGGCACCTGCTTGCGGCGTTCCCTTGCTGTCACCTCCTAGCCTTACACACACTGTTTACGTTCAACATGGGGGAAGTATTATCTATGATATGCATCTTTTTATGCCTTTTTTTTATTTTTTATTTTTCATTTTATTTTCTTCTTTCATTTCCCCCCACTAAAAATGTACTCACATAATGACCATGCCACATCGACAATCGACGTTGTTGGATCATCCTCCTATGTCCTGTCGTATGTGCCGCTAAAAATAAGCATTGTCGGCCCCTTGCGAACATCTTTCCCATCTTTCCCCTGGATTGTAGGGCCGCTCCCGCTAAAGGTCAAAAATACAGGGGCAAAACACGAACTGAACGCCAACGGCCCACTGACCGTTGACCAACCACCCGCCAGGTGGCAATCACTGTATGCGGCCCCACCAAAATCAATTAAACTCTGGACGCGTCCTGCATCACCAAAAACGCGTCTCCCTAAGAAAAGTGTGGCGATACCGATAACCACCAAAGACGATCGTTGTTGATGGCCAACGACACATCCAAGTCAACAACAAATACCAGTGATCACGACCATACACAATGACGGCATCCAGTCCGACAACGGCTTCGGCGACGATTCCACACCGAAATCCCCCTCCCCTGCCCTTAATCGACAATGCCTCCACGAGCGCCGAGACGGCCGCCGCCAAGTACCACCACCCGTACACACCCTACGATGTCCAGATGCAGTTCATGAAGACAGTGTACGATGTCTGTGAGCAAGGCGACGGCCATGTCGGCATCCTGGAGTCGCCCACGGGCACGGGCAAGTCGCTGTCCCTGTTGTGTGCCGCCCTGACATGGTTGCGCAGCCACAAGCGGGAAGCCTTTGAGGCGTCCCTCAAACCCGCCGACATGGGCGACGAACCCGACTGGGTGGTCGAGCAGATGCTGCGGCAGCGGCGGGCAGAGCTGGCCGGGCGGTGGGAGCGGCGGGAGGCCAGACTGGCGGCGGCCAGAAGGAGGGAGAAAGTGGAGGCAAATCAGGCCCGCGGCGATCGAAACAAAAGACGACGCATCGACGACGGCTCACGCTCGCGAGCAAAAAAGGCAGAGGACGACGAGGATGCCGAGTTTTTGCTGGGCGATGGGGATGACAGTGTAGGGACCGGCCGGCCGCACGACAGCGACGACCGCCTGTCGTGGTTCTCGGCAGAGACGAGGGCCATGATGGAGAAGGCGGGCTTGGTGGCGGGGAAGCCAACCACAACAACGGACGACGCCAACGACGATGACTTGGATGACCACGTCAAGATTTACTACACATCGCGCACACACTCGCAGCTGACACAGTTTATTGCCGAGCTGCGGCGGCCGACCTTTCCGTCGTCGATGCCGAGTGCACAGTCGGCGAAGCAGGCCGACAAACACGGCGACTCCTCCTCCTCCTCCTCCTCCTCCTCTGAACCGATCAAGCACGTCCCCCTCTCGTCCCGCCAGCGACTATGCATCAACCCCGCCGTGGTCCGCTTGGGTTCTGTCGCCGCCATCAATGACCGCTGTGCCGAGCTGCAGAAACCCAAGAAGGCGAGCGACAAGGAAGACGCCAAGGGGTGCAAGTTTATCCCATCCAACAACCCGAGCGGTGCCCTCCAGTTTAGAGATACGACTTTGGCCACCCTACCCGACATTGAAGATCTGTACCAGTTGGGGTCGCGACTACACGTGTGCCCCTACTACGCATCCCGAACAGCCGTCCCTGGAGCCGAAATCATTACCCTCCCCTATCCCCTGCTGCTCCAAAAAGCGGCCCGCGAGGCTCTCGGCATCAAGCTCGACCGCCGCAACAGCATTGTCATTGTCGACGAAGCGCACAACATTATGGACGCCGTGGCGAGTGTTCATGCGGCTGCTCTGCGACTGTCCGAGCTCAGACGCGCTCGCAAGCTACTCGAAGTGTACGTCCGCCGCTTTGGCAAGAAGCTCAAGGGCGCGAGCCGGGTGATGGTTGGCCAGTTGGCGCGAGTCGTGCAAGGACTGAGTGCGTGGTTGACGACGACCTTGGAGGCGTCGTCTTCTGCCTCTGGGTCAGGCATTGTCGACCCCACCGCCCTGCTCAAACACAAGGGCGCCGACCAGATCAACCTGTTTGCGCTGGTCAAGTACATCCAGGAGGCCAAGCTGGCCTACAAAGTGGAGAGCTATGCAGCGTATGTTGAGGATGCCGACGAGGCCGGAACGGCCGGGACGATCGAGAAAGAGAAGAGCAGTCCCGTCCTCCATACGTTGTCATCCTTCCTCCTTGCTTTGACCAACCTCGCCAGTGAAGGCCGCATCTTTTACGAGGTGCTTCCACCAGAAGGGGGCCAACAGAAAGACATTAAGCTGTCCTACCTGTTGTTGTCCCCTACCCACGCGTTTTCCTCCATTGCCGCCGATGCCCGTGCCGTCATTCTGGCGGGAGGCACCATGGCACCCTTTGCCGACTACCGCACCCACCTTTTCCCGACCCATGCCCCCGGCAAGATTACCACCCTGAGCTGCGGCCACGTCATCCCGCCGGAGAACCTGTGTGTCTGGACACTGGGAGGGATGAAGGCCGGGCCCAATGGCGGGTCTGGCACTGTCTTTGATTTTTCCTTTTCCAAACGGAGCCAGCTGCCGTTGGTGCGTGATCTCGGCCAGGCACTCCTCAACCTCTGTACCGTCGTCCCGGACGGTGTCGTCGTCTTCTTTCCCAGCTACGGCTACCTGGATGAAGTGACAAAGGTGTGGATGGCCTCTACCGACAAGAGTGTGCCCTCCATGTGGGACCGCCTGCAGACGAAAAAGGCCGTGTTCAGAGAGACCCGGGGTGCATCCAGTGACGATGTGCTAGCCGCCTACTCGAAAGCCATTCTCGACCCGTCCAAGGATACAAAACAGACTGGTGCCCTTCTGCTCAGTGTGGTCGGCGGAAAAATGAGCGAAGGCATCAACTTTGCTGATCGGTTGGGACGGTGTGTTGTGATTGTGGGGCTGCCGTTTCCCAATCTGCACTCGCCGGACTGGAAAGCAAGGATGGAGTACATTGAGACAGCGGAGACCTCCAAAGGAGGTCTTGATGACGAAGCGGGCGGTGCTGGGACTGCCGGAGGCAGTCTTGGGGGAAAGATTACCTCCGTCCCTGCCTCTGGTAGGTCCTCCGGAAGTCTCAGAGCCCGCGAATTCTACGAAAACGCCTGTATGCGCGCCGTCAACCAGTCCATTGGCCGCGCCATCCGCCACCGCAACGACTACGCAGCGATCGTCCTGTGTGACCACCGTTTCGCGTCGCCGAGGATTCGCTCCAAACTACCAGGCTGGATCCGCGGCGGGATGGCCGCCGGCAGTGAAGAGAAAGGTTTGGCGGGGATGCTCGGCACAATGGGGCAGTTTTTCAGGTCGAAGAGGACGTAGAAAGAAAAGGATGTGAGAAGTAAATGTATTTCCATTTAAAAATGTAAAGAGTCGATCGCTCGCTATGATACCCAATAAATAAATCTAGAACAAACAAAATCAAACCTAAACACCGAACACCAAACACCCGCATAAACCTAGACAAAACAAAAAGAGCCATAATCAAAGTCATTAACGTCATCCTGCATCATGCCCGCAGTGGCGACTGCCGCACGGGTGACGAGTGTGCCGACTTTCCCGGCGAGCGTGCACCACGTTGGCCCCGTCGCTGGCCGCCGAGCTGGTCAACACGGTCGAACTTGTACAAAACATAGACGGGCGGCGTCGAAGGCGACGCAGTCGCCGAGACGGTAGATGGAGAAGTCGGTGTAGGCGGTGCTGCCTCCACCTCCTTGTCCTCCCTCTTTCGCTTTGGCGTGCTGGGCGTCGCCGGCGGCCAACTCAACCCCGGCAGACTCGGCAGACTCGGCATGTGCTGCTCCAGTGACGGCAATGGACGTGGGAGAGGACCTGCACCCACGGGCAGCAGCCGGCGGATGGGCAGATCTAGGCTGGGACCCAGTCCCGGGCCTTGGCCGAGCTGCCAGCCGGTTGTGTCGTCTGGGCTGTCCTCTGTGTCGTCTGCGTCCTCCGCATCGTCGACATCGCTCTCTGGGTCGGCGAAGACGTTGTCATCCTCCTCGTCCTCGTCCTCCTCCTTTGTTTGAGCAGGCTCCTGCTCTTTTTTGTCGTCCTCTGGCGAAAGTGCTCTCCGTTTCCGTGCTGGTGAGTGCCCTCGTACAGATGGTGACGGCGGCGGTGAAGGCGTTTGTCTTGATTTGCGTGGTGATGTTTTGGGCGACTTCTTTGTCTTTATCTTTGTCTTTGAGCACCTCAGGTCGGTGGAGGACGCCGCCGATGCTGCCGAGAACCAGGCCTTCCAGAGCTGTTGTGGCTGGCCCAAAAGACCGAGTTCTGTCAGGGAAGGAAGGGACTGGAGTGAAGGCAGCGCCGACAGTTGTAGCGAGGCGATCTGGGCCATTGTGTGTGTTGATGAAGTGATGTGTCGTCGAAGTAGTTGATGATGATGATGATGATGTGTGGATGCCGACAAGCGACTGCGCAAATGATTGTGTTCCTTATTGTTTAATGTTGATGCTGACTTCGTAATGTTTTCGTGATGTTGAGTTGAAAGGGACGAAAGACGAAAGTCTGTCGAGATGTTTATGAAGATCGTTTGTGTTCTTGTGTTTCGTGTTTCTGTCCTTGAATCGGATCGTACTTTAATCGTCCTTTTGTTTCGTTTTGTTTGAATTCCTCTCTTGTCTTCGTTTGGGTTCCTGCCCGACTGGAATGTGGGATGCCGAGACGGGTGACTGTCGAAGAAACGGGAAATAGACGAGAAAGACAAGAAAAAGACGCAAAAAGACGTTGGGCTTTGTTGATGTTTAAATTCTTGGTTCTTTCCTTGGCAGAATTTCGGGGGTATGCAGTCCTTTTGTTCGTTTCTTCTTTGCTTCCTTCTTTCTGCGTCCTTGGAATCGATAATCGTTGCTCTTTACAAGAGCACACCCTTACTTGTCTTATTGTCTTTCTTACGAGTAAGTTCTCCTTTTGCCTGTCTCCCTCTGTGGAGAATCTGTCACCGTGCCATGTCTTATTTTATCTCTCACGTTCCTCGTTTCCTCGTCTCTTCCCTCGAACATCGCCCTCGTTTATCCCTCTTTTTTGTCTTGTTTCTCCTCTCCTTCTCCTTCTCCTTCTCTCCTCTCCTCTTCTCCCTACCCACCCACACATCCCATCCACCATCTCCTTGTCCTTTCCTTGTCCTCCCCACCACACTTCTTGCCGTTCCACGCGCACACCCTTCCACTAAAGCTGTGTCCTAACCCCCGAGTGGCCACACCAAACGGAATGAAGCGAGATGCATCTGCACCATCTGTACCCAAACCCTTGTCCGTGCACGGCTGGTGCACGCTCTTGTCCGAGCTTTTTACTCACTTAGGTGTGCTGGGGCGACTTGGTATTACCGCATCGGGGGTGTAGGTGTGCAACTTGGCGCCACTGGGCTGGCTGGGTGTGCTGGGGTATGTTCGGGCTGGACCCTCTTTCGTTTGGCGTTGGCGGTCGGTGGCACCCTCCAGCACACACTGGCCCACTCGACAGTGTTGGCGTCGTTGGCGTCCGTTGGCGTTGTGCTCCGCGCGCCTTGGCTGTTCTGATCCTTTTTTTGTCCTCAGGAAATCCTTGTCCTCCTGCTCCTGCAGTGACATGATGTTCATCGTTTGGCACTCGGTCACAAGCGTGACCTGGTTGACAATCCACATCATCCACACATCCACACATCCACACATCCACACATCCACACATCCACACTGTTCCACAAGGAGAGTCTCGCGAATGAGAGATCCAGTCTCAGTTCTCCAGTCGGATGGTGGGATGGTGGGATGGAGAACAGGACAGAAAAGGAAAAGATGAGATACGACAGATGAGATAGAACTGGGGCAGGGATACAAAAATGCAGATGTATTCATGGGTGGCGTTGCGTTGCGGACATGGCGTCGTCGAGAGGCATGGCATGGCACAAAACTACGCGGACTAGGAATAGTGGTGGAGACAGTGGGAGATGGTCAAGGGACGATGCCGCAGGGAGGGGCTGTCGATGGAAATGTAAATTTGGAGACGTGTGGGAGAGAAAAAGTGAGCTATCGGCGTTGGGCCATGTTCCATCGCAACGCTATTGAATGCAGGGTATGATTTTTGGCTCACTTTTGGCTCGACCTGGGAAGCGAGAGACAATGAGCAACAAGAAGGCAGAAAAAGGAGAGACAATTACGCTGATTTACAATGACGGCAGGCTGGTCGGGCTGGTCAGGCTGGTCAAAGGAGGCATTCGGCGCTCAGCGTACATTATGGCGAGTGGCCTGACAGGATGAACGCCTGCGAGATACGAGATGCAGCAGTGTCACTGGGGAAGAATGCAGAAAGAACACGGAACGACTCGACAGACACCGAAAGCTGCCTTTTCTGGTCGCGGGCCGGGCGGCGGGAACTAAGGTGAAAGGTGAGATGTAAAATAAGATCATGACAGGAGACCGTAATAAAAAAAAAATAAGATGTAAATAGTCCGTGAGAAATAAGAAATACTCGCAAGGAAAGAAGAAAATAAGAAATAAAAGACACTCAAGGAATAAGAAAATAAGAAATAAGAAAAGGAGGCACATGGCAGGACAAGACACCAAACGAGCCCGTAAAAAACGCCACCACACGATCCCAGCTACCCTATTTCGGGAGGAGGCAAGGGAGCGGTGGGCGGTGGGCTCCTGGGAAGGATTGCCATGAGCAGCATGACCGCCATCAGCGCCAGCAGCTTTCAGAATGTGCCAAAAACGGAAATAAATGGGTTTCCAAGGGTCTTCCAAGACCTCCAAGGATGGCCCAAGCCCAGAAATCAAAAATGGGGGCTCGCCGAACGAACAGGGGGGCCTGGTGGCGGAGTCTAGACCCTGGACAAGTCCAAGCTTTCTTTTTGTTCCTTTTGTTCCTTCATCTGTTTTTGGCCTTTCTTCTGTTCCTTTTGTTCATCTCCTTGCTTTCCTCCGAATTTCCTTTTTGTGTCTCTCCTTCTCCTTGTTTTGAATCCACACCGCGTGACCATCATCAGCCCAATGGAAATGAACACGGAAAACTAACGGAGAATAAAAGAAGGACGGGACGACGACGCAAAGACAAGAAAAGAGGATCTTGAGTATCCACGACGATCACAGCAAGACAGAGAATCAAAAAGAAAATAAAGAAATAAAAGGAGGCAAAAAGAAACAAAGGAAGGCATGAACATGCAATGTCGACGCAATGCGTGTGCAATGTTTGGGGTCCACGGTGTTGGGGGCCAGTCCATTTTTACGAGTGCTTGCATCGTACTTTACATTAGTGACTTCATTTCCACAGAAGGACTCCATCGAGACTGCATTGGCGCACGATGCTCAGCACCGTTGCTGCAGCGAAACGAGACTCTGCATGCCAGACGCATGCCACTGCCACATGATGATCCACAAAGAAGTGGCAATGGCGTCCAAGTTGTGCGCGTGTGAGTCTATTTCTGCTTCTTGTTGGTTGCTTCTTATTGCTTGTTTTGTGTCTTTATTTATTGCATTCCTGTGCTGTGCAAAGACTGTGCAGAAATGTCTCTGCCACAATGATGCCAATTGCCCTTGCGTTGTTGGTTCGAATATGCATCTCCGCCCATCTCATCTCACCGTTTCTTTCTTCTTCCTCCTTGCCATGGAGCCACGCACATCCCGGCCCTTGCGTCCCTGCCCTCAGCGGGAGGGGAGAACAGCCTTAGCGGCCCTCGCGGTTTTATTATTCTGTTATGTCTCTCTTTCTCCAGGGCTGGTTGGGTTGGGCTGGAAGAAAGAACGTAAGGTAGGGGAGGGCGGGACAAGACAGGAGAGCGAGACATAACAGACGAGACATCGCGGCAAGACATTCACTGCAAGACATTCGGGCAATAAAAAACTGGCGAACGCGGATATCGCCATAAAGAGCAAGTAAACAGGCGAGAGGGTACATAGACGAAGCTGGCAGGAAAGACAACGGCGCTCGCCTGGGAATGAGAAAAGAACAAAAGGAGGCGACTATCCGCTGCCATGAACGACATCCGGGACTTGCACACCGGTACCAACGCCGTGTTACCGTGTCGACTGTCTGTCTCTTGTTTCTGGCAATGTCTCCATTTAGATGCAGATACATCCCTCTTTCCAACGCCTTCCTGTCGTCTCCTGTTTTCTCCCTACATATGTCTTTGACCCTGCCAGCCTGCCAGCCTGCCATGTCCCTGCCATGTCCCTGCCATGTTCCCTGTATGTCTCGCGTCTGCAAACTACAAAATGCAAAAACTCCCTCGACTCGTCCCGCCCTCTCAATGTTGTCCTACTCGTAGTCATCCCCCAAAGTGTGCATACGACATTCATGTGTACTCAGAATTCACTCGCTGGCATCTTGCACAACCATACATATTCCATCATTTGTGTATCCCACCATCAATCAACACCGGCATCAACACCGGCGTAGAAACACAGGTACAGGCACGGCCGTGTAACTCGAGAGAGAGGCAAGACTCGCGTTGTGATTTGTGGTCTATGCGTCAGTGTGTTCTCCGTCTTTTTCTTGCTCTCATTTCCTTGTTTATGATTCACGCAAGACACGGACCAGCCGTTTCCCGGAACATGTGCTATCAAGTATGTCGTAACTTTGTACAAGTATGTAGTCGTTACTCATGGATGTTGATGTCGACGTCGTACATCCCGGTTGACAACAGCTGCCACAACAGGAAGTTCGTAAACTGTCTCTTTATATCGAGTACAAAGGGCAGGCGTGCTCCTGTGTTTTCCAGGACAGTATGCCATGAGAGCACGCAATTACGGCTGTCGTGTTGCAAAGACCCAGACAGGACATCTCGTACGACACGGGGGTTCTTGGGCAGAATGGCATATCAAATAACCGGTTGTTAACTCGGTAGAGCCGTGGACTTCAGTCTCGACTGTAACGTAGCCTTCTCTGCAATGGCAAACACCATCAAGCGAGGCTACGAGGCTGACTTATTTTATGCATTGTACGTGTTTTGACTCTGCCGATATAACGATATGCACTTCAGCCTCGTGATGCTTGAACTTCTATTTATCCAGTAGAAAATACAGCCTTACGACGCCGTGTACTTTCTTTTTTTTTTAAAAAAAATAAAAGTTTTGTTACTATTAACATCGTCTTTTTTGCTACCATTATAATTCTTTGGTTTTCAAAAGGCGTCATTGAAGAACTGATTGAACCAAGAACAACCATAATCACTCACAAAATAAACAAGGAATAAACTGTTTACGTGTTATCTCAAGAAATCGGCAATGTGTATTTTCTGCCTGTTCCCTTTCTTTGTCACAATGTTTTTGATATCATGAACGATAGGCAAAGTTTTGTTCGTCTTTGTTCCGTAAAACAGACTTCTCAATTTTGTTCACAACCGCCCAACTAAGAGATGCTACTAATCCTCATGTTCATTAGGATAATAGAAGTCTATCATGAGCTCTGAAGAGGTCCTGCATGTTCTTATGAACATCTCCGTCTCATGGCCATGATCACGATGTATTTTAAAAAGGCAAGTGAAGTCCCTCTCAGTTGTGATTCAATTTTCTTCTCTATCCTCATCAGCAATAACAACATCAACAACAGCAGCAGCAAGAACTCCAACCAACATTCTCTCTAGAATCATCTTCTGGAAAGACAACAAAAAAAAACTCAAAACAACAACAATAAAAAATACACTCAGAACCCTTCTCAAAAACAAAACAGGTAGGTAACAATGGCCGCCAACAACCAGAACAACGCTCTGGCTAACGCTAACCTTCAGCAGACCGCTGCTGCCTTTGACGTCCTCAAGACCACCATTCTCCAGGTCCTCCAGGCCCACGTCGACGAAGCCATGAAGGAGCAGCGGGAGCGCCTCGAAATTAAAGATGACGCCTTTCACAATTTCAGCCACGTCCCCAGCCCCTCTGAGAATCCAACATGCGAACGGATGTTTCTTGTTGTCCTCCGCAGCGAGCACGCTCGCTGCGTGCTCCGCCTGGCAGACGCACGAAACCAACTGGCCGCTGCACCGACTCGACTTGATGGTGTCGCGTCCGTGTTGTCTCCTCTACCTAACGAGACCATTGCGGAGCGGGATATCCGGGTCACGGAAACCCTTGAGGGTTTTTTTGGCAAGGATGTCGTTGAGGAGGCCCAGAAGATTATTGATGACGCTGCGGCCGCCGTTGCTCTTGCTGCTGGGCAGCAGTAATGAGGTGCTCTTCTTTTTGAAGTGTTTTTCTTACTTTTTATTCTTTTTCTTCTTTCTTAGTATCTTCAGGTAAGTATTAGTTTCCATCTACCTTTTATGCAAATTGACTCTTTGTTCGATATGCGAATGCGAAGGTGGTGATGAGAAAAGAATGGTTTTTTTTCAAGTGTGAGTTGTCCTCGAGGCGACAGTAGAGAAGCTTTAATTCTGGTTGCTAGCTGCGTTCAGTAATCGTAGTCGTCAAGTCAAATCACGTGCCATATCACATGCAGTTCAAAAGTGGGGTGCGACGAGAGCAAATCACGCCGTCTCTGATTGGCCCGAAAAACTGGGCGAGGCCGGAAAGCTCTCGTTACTGGCTGTTCTCAATCGTGGAGAATCGAATTGACGATTTCGTGTTTTGCACGCAGAAAGCCGACGACAACCTCCGTTCTATTGACACGACGACCCCAAGGCGAGCGATCTAATAAGCATCGTCCTTCCTCTCACAATATCGATCCGACGACCAATTGACCGCCGACTCGACTCCGAACTCCGAACTCCTTCTTTTCCCTCAATCACCACAACACACAACCGCCCACCATGCCTCAGGACATGCCGCCGACCGGCGGCTACGGCCCCGTTCAGTACAAGGTAAGACTAGAGTGGCGACTATACGGATTGTTGACGATCATTGGGTCGCCATTGGAAAGGCTACGAGTGCTGGGAGTGGCCCGCACCGATCGGACGACCACACAACTGCGACGACGGCGATGCGGACACAAGGTCACGATCGACAGTAACGACATGCTAACACACCCTTCAGAGAAACCTTCCCTCCCGCGGCTTCCGCCCGGCCGTCCTCCTCGGCATCATGGGCGCCGCCATGGGCTACGGCTGGTACAAGCTGGCCCTAGGTGTGAGAGAGCAACAGTGCGTATACCCCGAACATTCTAAATTTATTGTCACCCGCTAACTTGTCAGCGAAATGGCCCGTGAAAAAATGTGGTCACGGATCCATCTGATCCCCCTTCTCCAAGCTGAAGAGGACCGCGACCAGGTGCGGCGACACTTGGCGGACCAGGCGCGGGAGCGGGAGCTGCTGGGCGAGAACACCAAGGTGTACAACTCGGAGCGGTTTGTGCGGCCGACGTTTGCGGCGACGCCGAGAACGACCACGAAGTAAGCGGCGAACACCGGAGCGAAGCGGAGGTGTGAGATGGTGTGGCACGAATGCTGAGCGCAGCGACGCGAGGAGAGATGTGGACGGCGACTGGGTGAAGCGAGAGATACTCTACGACAATGAGCATCGAGCGAGGACAGCGGATGAGACGGCCTCAAATAAGCGGGCGGAAGTTGCATTTGACGGACCAGTCGGCATAGAGTCGACGCATAGCATGGTCCTGTACATAGTTGGTACCACGGCGGGCAATCCGAACAAAAAAGCATCAAACATACATCATATCTCATCATAAGTGACCACAAGTGAAGGACAAAACACATCATATTCTGTTCTCATTACGCCTCCAGTCTTGTTGTAAGAAAACGACTATCCCAAGAAACAAAAAGATATATAACCAGACCTAAAACCACACCAGAATCGCGAAAACACAAACATGGTAACATGACACAAAGAAAAGACAAACAACCTCGTTGCTACGCCGTTACGAAATCTGCACAACGCGGAAGCCTTCCGACAACACCTTGTTAATGTCCTCGCTCTTGTGCTGCAGAATCCCCAGTGCAAAGGCCACATCGTTCCACTGCCGCTCGGTATCACATCGGGCGAGACGGGCCGCCAGTTTTTCTGAGAGCTGCTTGGCGTGCTTGTCCTTTTCGACAAAGCCGAGCAAGAAGCGGACAATGCGACGGAAGGACTCTTCGTCCAAGGCGGTCTCGGCCGACAGCAGACTGAACATGTCGACAAAGTGGTTGTAGACGGCATTGTCCTTGGTGGACAGCTCAGTGAAGAACATGCGCGCGAGATCGGCAATGCGCTTGTCGTCGTCTTCCAAACATTTGGCCATCTCTCCCAACTGGCCCTTGACCTTGACCTGACCAGCCAGAATCAAAAAGGTTAGGGTCATGAGACATGTCCGCTTGACCGAGTCGTCCGAGTCGGCCAGGCGGCGGTACAGGAAATCCGTGTTCTCGTCAATCAGGTGGTTGAAGCAGACGGCCATGTCGCCTAAAGCAATGACGGCATTGGACCGCACGGTGGCATCCTTGGACCGCTCCATGATGGTAATCAAGAGGGGCAGGTTGGTCTCGCAGTACTCGGCGCTGACGCACATCAGCTTGGCCATGCAGAGCGTGGCGGCCGCCTGCAGGCCCTTGTCCTTGTACAAAATGTTGTTGGCACAAATCTCCGACACGAGCGGGCCAAACATGCCCAGCAGCGCCGTGGGGCCGTACAGCAGCTCGCGCTCACGGATGTGCTGCATGGCTTCGGTGAAATCGTCTTCCGTTGTACCGCCAATGAGATCGAGCTCGTCGCCTTCTTCCTCCTTGGCAGCACCAGGAGCAGAAGAAGCAGCGGACTCGCGGCCCTTGGCGCCCTTCTTGCCGCGGCCTGTAGCATGCTTGCCGGTGCTGGCCGCCTCTTCCTCTTCGGCAATCTTGGCGGCAGCCTCGAGCTTCTCCTTCTCCTGCTTGCGGCGCTTAAAGTCCTGCTCGCACAGTTCGAGGTGCACAATCTGCTTGATTGCGACCTGGCCCACGACGAACAGGAGTTGGGAGAGCGCATTGGTGGTGCCGCGCTGCGACTTGACGGGTGACGGCGCCTGAACCTGCGTCTGAGTCTCGGGCAAGACAGTAGCGTTGCCATCGGCATCAGTGGTCGGGATCACAGTCGTGACGTCGCCACGCGAGGAGGTTGGCCGAGACGACGGCGACGAGAACGCAATGCGCGTCTTGCGCCGGATGATGTCGCTGCACAGCACGTCGGGGTGCTTGGACAGAGCATAAATGGCATTGATGGCCTGCTCGGCCACACCGAACCACTCCTTGCTGTCGGATGGGATATCAATGATTTGTGCCAGCTTCATCAGCACGGCGTGGTCGTTGGGAAGGCGCGAGAACGTCATGTTGGAGTCCTTGGCCGAGCGGCCGACGGGGTTGATCCGCTGCAGCGCCACACACGTGTACTTGGCCAGCTGCAGATCGGAGCGGCCATGCGCGCCCAAACCCGTACGCAGCATCGTCTCCATCTCGCCCACGACAATCTCTGGGTTGGCCGTGGCCAGCATACCCAGAACAATAATAGCGCCGCGGCGCTGTGTTCGCGAGATCTCGCGCTTCTGCACACCGTAGACCTGCCATAGCTTGGCCACAACGACGTCGGGGATCATGCCGCCCCTCATCATGGTGGCCAGCAGCTGCTCGAGCGACGTCAGCTCGGCCGGCGTGGCACCAAAGGTGAGCGAGATCATGTTGCGTGCAATGTAGTTGGCGGCGTCGTTGGGGCCAAACGAGTCGGGCGCCTCAAAAAACAGCCGGCGGTAGCACTCAATGAGGTGGGTCTGCACACCCTTGCCCTCGTCGCTGTTGCCCTTGGTCCAGATAAGACGCAGCATGCGGCGGATGCCAATCTTGTTCTGCTCAATGTTGTAGGCATCGCCAATCTCAAAATAGTCCATGGCCTCAATGACCTCGCTCTTGTTGCGCGAGCCCAGCAGCTGGCAGATGGTCGTCGTGGCCTCGTGCAGGATGTTAATAAACTTGAGCGCCTCCGAGTAGTACTTTTTCGTGAGGGTCAGCTTGCTAATGGCCTCAGACGTCGCGGCCTCTTCCTGTGCCTTGCGCACAGCAGCAATCTTCTCCTCGTCGGTCATTTCGTTCAAACCCTTTTGGGGCGAGGCTTCAAGCTGGGTGGCCTCGTCCAGCAGACCAGTCGTATTGCCGGCACCATCGTCGGCGCCCTTCTCGCCCAGATCGGGCGCACCCTCCGGCGGCCGCAGCGACTGAATCTCGTCTTCCACATGTTGGAGACGCTCCTGGTAGTCTTTGCGCGAGAGCTGGGCACCGTGCATGGCCGTGAAGGGATGCGTCTTAATAAGACAGCCCAGCAGCTTAATGGCGTTGCGGCGCACGTTGCTGCTCTTGTCCTCTAGGCTCTGGTTGGCGAGCTCGGCGGCTTTGAGGCGGCGCTTGGGGAACTTCATCTCGAGGTCGCACAGCTTGACGTACACTTGAAGAGTGCGCGAGCGGCAGTAGGGGTTGATGTCGAGGAAACGCTCCTCGAGCACACTGAAGAAGGCGTTGAGCTGCGACTTGTGGTCTTCGCCGCGCTCTTCTTGGCGACTGAGGTAAGCAATCATGTTGCCGCAAATTTCGATGAGGGCACAGCGCAGGGTGTAGGACTCGCTGTCCATTTGCTTGATGAGTGACGCGACCTGTTTGATGACGAGGCGCGGCGCCAGCTCAGACAGCTTGATGACGAAAGTCGAGACCTGTTTGGGGCCGCGCGTGTCGTTGCTGCTAAACTCCTTGTTGCTCAGCTCGACCAGAATCTCGTTGGCTAGTTGCTCGTAGTCGTACTGCTCTGATAGAATGTACAAGAACTCGGCCATGGGCTCCGACAGGTGCTCGAAATAGGTCAGGTTCTGCACAATGGAAATCTGTGCGGCGTAGGCGTGGCCGTGGTGCTTGACGGCCATGCACAGGACTTTGAAAGCGTGCATGCGGATGGGCATAGACTTGACGCGCTGCTCGCTTTCCAGAATCAAGTAGACGGGGCGGGTGACCAGGCCCATAAACGTGTCGCGCTCCGAGGTCGTCAGAAAGATCTTGGCCAGCTTGAGGCGCAGGACTTTGCACATGGTGTCGAGGGCGGTCTGCAGCTGTGCGGACGAGTCCCAGCTGCTGTCCTTGTCGTTTTCCGAAGCGGCCTTCTTGCCGCGGGCCTTGCTGCTGCCGCGGGCGGCGGGCGCCGACGATGACTTCTCGGCCGCGCGGGTCTCGACGGCCAAGATGGTCCATTGCAGCAAGAAGCCGTAGATTTCGAGCAAGTTCTTGTGGTGCGCAATCAGGTCCTGCTCGTCGGACTCAAGGTCGTGGTTGATGGCGTCGGCCTCGGCCGACAGGCCAGACGTGATGAGGTCAAAGACCTTGCTGAGCGCATGGGTCGGGAGGAAAGACGTGTACCTGGAAGAAGAAGAGGGTAAACGTTCAGAATGGTGTCCAAGAGATGAGCGTGGTTGGCTTGCGCCAGAGAGACGGTTTCGTGAGGTTTTTGAAGGGGTGCCCGAGGGCGTTGTGGACGGCGTGTCCGAAGAAAGAGAAAAGGGCAGGAGGGCATGAGCAGAGGATGAGTTGGAAAAGGCGCACTTGAGAAGAAACTGCAACGAGTCAAAATAGCTGCTGCGCGTAATGGCATCGGGGCTCTCGGCGACGGCGTCGACAATCGGGTTGAGCACGGGCGAGATGACGGCATTGGTGAGCGCCTCGGGGTCGTTCTCGCAGTCGAAGAGCGCGGCGTCGGCTTCCGGCGTAGGGATCGAGGCCGGATCGCTCATGTAGAACTTGAGGGCATTGTTGATGTCGAAGGCGACGGCGTCCATGATGGGCGATTTGGGGAAGGGGGGAGGGCGCAGCAGCGCAGACTATGCAGTTAGAGAGAAGAGAAGAGAAAAGAAAAGAAGAAAAAAGAAAAAGTAAAAGTAAAAGATCGGGTTGTGAGCAGGTCGTGGCGATGCGCCTGTATGTAGGCCGTGGTCGCAAAACGTGAAGCCACTGGAATTCCTGCAGTTCGGTTGGCGATGTTTGGCCAATGTTTTGGGTTTCCTACAGGGAAGGCGCAGTCGGGTGGATGGCGGAAGGGGAAAGTACGACCTGATGTCGTCTCTTCGCTCATAAATTTGGATACTTTGGTGCAGAAGGGGAAGGAGGGGCCTGGCAACGGCTTGTTTATGTTTACTTTGCGCAATTGCCGTTTTGGGACTACCGCTAAAACAGGCCCCCCCTACCGACCCTGACGCGTTCTGGGATTTTGCCACCCCACCAAATCGCCCTAGGGAGCGCACGCAAAAATCGCGTCACAGTGGCCATTAGCGGGCTGTCAGCCTTCTCGGCGCGGCTTAAGCGACTTTTTGGAAATTGTCAACAAATAACATGGACCACATGCAGAAACTCTTTTTGCGAAGACGAACCACACCTTGAGCCAGCACACCATTACGAGCACGCAGAGCATACCAATTTAGTGCTGGGTATTCCGTCTGGTCTTTTTGTCGACTATTATTTCTATTTGTCAGTCAAAGTACAGAGCTAGACGACCACACGACAAACTTTGATCTTGTCAGCAGGGCTCTCGACTTACTTGAATTTTACTCGGCTCTGCTTCAACTCTGTCGTCTGATCTCGTGCCCAGTTTGCTATCTCACAACACTCGACATGGCAACCGGCTTACGGAGAAAGCGGTTTGAGGAACCGTTCAAGATCCACGAGGACATGGCGTTCCGGGAAGACACGCCGATGATCAACGACGTCGTGGCGCATCTCCAGTCGACATTAGGAGAGGAGGAGGAGGAAGACGTCCAACAAGAACAGGACGAGCATGACCAAGACCAGGACGACCAGGGTTACGGTGGTGAAGACGAGGACGAGGGCGAGGCACACCCAGACGACGAGGAGGTCATATTAGGGGAAGGCGTTGAAGACGACGACGACGAAGAGGCCGAGACAGCAAAGAGTGAGGCAGAAGAAGGGCCGGACGACGACAATGGTGAAGACGATGACGAAGAGGAGGAGGAGGAAGCAGGAGACAGCTCGGACGACGATGCTGTCGATGAGACAGTGCAGTACGACATGGAGAAGCTGCAGGCGACCTTCCCCAGCTTCCGCAACCAGTTTCGGCTCATTAAGCGAATTGGCGAGGGTGAGTCTAGTCTTCTGATAACTTTATATGATTGTGCACCCACTAACAGTATAGGCACATTCTCCACCGTCTACAAAGCGGAGGACCTGCAGTACGAGCGCTTCGACAACTCTTGGGATCTCGACAAGGACACAGAGAAGTGGGCATCACCACCACTCAAGCGCACGCGAACAGCCAGCGGTACACGCAGCCACTCCGGCCAGCAACATCCCGACGAAAACGACGAGCGCCATTTAGTACGAGACTCCGACAAGCCCCGTCGCCGCGCCAAGTACGTCGCCATCAAGAAGATTTACGTCACCTCCAGCCCTCTGCGCATCCTCAACGAACTCGAGCTGCTGCACGACCTGCGGTCCTCGCCATCCGTCTGTCCACTCATCACAGCGTTCCGAAGTACCGACCAGGTCGTTGCCGTGCTGCCCTATTTCCGGCACCAGGACTTCCGGGAGTACTACCGCCACATGAAGATCTCGGATATGGCCATCTACCTGCGGTCACTCTTTGAGGCGCTTGTGGCTGTCCATCGCGCCAACATTCTGCACCGCGATATCAAGCCGACCAACTTTTTGTACGACCCGGCGACAGGCCGCGGTGTGCTCGTCGACTTTGGTTTGGCCGAGCGCGAGGGCAGCGACACCAAGCCATGCCTCTGCCACGAGGTCGAGAGCGTACGCAAGGCCCGTATCCGCGCAGCCTATGTACCCAACGCGGCACACAACGGCTACCCCAAGTCTGACACGCGGCCCTCGCGACGGGCCAACCGTGCGGGCACGCGTGGATTCCGTGCCCCTGAAGTGCTCTTCAAGTGCACCGAGCAGACCACCAAGATTGACATTTGGTCCGTCGGTGTTGTCTTGCTGACCCTCCTGTCCCGCCGCTTCCCCTTCTTCAACAGCGCCGACGACGTCGAGGCCATGATTGAAATTGCCACCATTTTCGGCAGCAAGCGCATGAAGATTGCCGGCCAGCTGCATGGGTGCATGTTTGAGACGACCATCCCCACGGTCGGCCGCGAAGGGTTCAGCCTGGAGCGCATCATTCTCTGGAGCAACTGCCGCATCGACAATAGCAAGACTCTGGTGCCGCTGAGCGAGGACGAGAAGCTGGCTGTCAAGTTTTTGAACCGGTGCCTGGACCTGGACCCGAGCAGCCGCATCAGTGCCGAGGAGGCGCTCAAGCACGAGTTCTTGTCGCCCAAAATGACGCACCGCAACAACGGCCATGGCCGCGGCCAGCAGTATGCCGACGACGACGACGACGAAATGGACATGATCAGATAGGCCGTGGATTAATGTTTAAGGTTGGCATTCACTGGGGGCAGGCATAATATGGCAACGGGATACACGTTTTGTTCGTGTTGGCATGCATTTAGAGCAGGCGTTTTAAATTCAAAGCACATTTCTGTGAAACAAATATCTAAATTTGGGCAAACAGCAACCCTCAGTTTATTGGTAACACCATGGGTAAACAAACATGAAGCCTCCTCTTCTATGGGCCATGGCCACACA
Organism: Ophiostoma sp. CBS 140.51; assembly: GCA_029298735.1. Taxonomy (NCBI): domain Eukaryota; kingdom Fungi; phylum Ascomycota; class Sordariomycetes; order Ophiostomatales; family Ophiostomataceae; genus Ophiostoma; species Ophiostoma sp. CBS 140.51. The sequence goes on along the minus strand of JANSLP010000072.1, from coordinate 45,322 downwards.
CATCAGGCCTGTTTCGGCACTAATACTACTCCTTGTTGTAGAGCTTTTTAAGGTCCTCCAGCGTCTCTTCCTTTTTCTTGTAGTCTTCATTAATGCGCTTAATCGTAATGTTCTGGACCTCGATTTGTCTCTTGACTTCGTCCGTCTGATCAGGCAAGCTCTCAAGCTCTCGGCAATTATCTTTTCATGCTTGGCGATAAACCCATTGCGGTTCTTAATCTCGGTTTCGAGGCGCTCGATCTGGTCATCAGAGGCCTTGACCATGGCAACGACGTCACTCTTTGGAAGGTCGGACATTCTGTCAAACAGGTTAAGAATCAACAAGTCAAGATCAAAGTGCCTTGTATCAAAAGAGGGTCTTCTTACTTGAGCTCTAGGTACTTTGCAGTTATAGGGTCAACTGTATGTTCGAATGATGAGGTAGCTTATGTTTCTGAATATGCTTCTGAATATGCTTTTAGATATGATGCCATAAATTTCTTCACAGCAGCTTCTACTACATCTTATATACTCAAATCTGATGATATTTTTACTTCATCTGTAAATTCTTGACTTGGATACAAGTCATAGAATACTCCATCCTAAAGCACCACAGTCTTGTGACATAGGAAGCCAAAGGAAAGAATCAAAAGAAGGCTTTAAGTCAAGGCAAAGGGATAGTAAAAGCACAAACATTTGCGGGACGAGCCGCCCCAAATCGACCCCGATGCCACGCGGTGACCACATCGCCTCTGACATCCAGAACGTCGAACAAAACAGCATCAAAGAGGGCCGTATCCAAGCTTGCGATGTGGTGATGGGCTCGTGGCAGCTATTGGTCATCTATATACAGCCCGCGATCTTTCTTTGTCGACGAAAGAATATCAATAAATATGATACATCTTGATGAAGCGAATGCGAACCAAACTTACTACACTTCCAAACAGCTTTGTTGATATCGCCGTCAACATGCGGCAAGCCTTCTAATTTTGCATATCTCGACATGATAGGTCTCTATTTTGGACTTACAGCACTGTAAAATATTCATAGGATAGCTATTTCAAGGTATAAAGAGGTTGCTTCAAGAATTATCATACTTTCTTTCTCTTTCAAAGTCTGTTGGTTTTGATTTCTTGGGGTTGTTCGGCAATGGTACTATTTTGGATCAGGATTAATTTTGTAAATTCAACAATAAATACATCAATATGAAGTTGCACGAAAATAAATGTTGAAATAATAGAAAACTCTCCAAAAATTGGACAAATAATACAAAAAAATGCAGACCATCCAAATACGATTGAAAAACAGTGCTATCAATGCCCGACTACGAGGGGACCGCAATGTTTGTGACTTGATGACTCGATGTTTGTTCGAGGCACGTGCGAATAGCCAAACCACTTTAAGTTGTTCATTACGGCGGCGGCTTTCTCAATCCTGTCCATACATGACATACGATGATTTCTCAAATATTTTATTTTCAAAATCTCCAATTATACTAATACGGGCCCTAAATCATCTTCTTTCTCCTCGTCTTTGTCTGTTCGAAACCTCTCTGGCGGTCGAAGCCGTTGCAGCCTCGCGGGATGGGGTTGGGATGCGGCAAAGAGCGCTAACACGGTAAACACAATAATACAATACAGCCGTCGGCAGCGGTTCGGCAGGGTGGCGGGGGGCGGTTTTGTGAGGGAACAGTGCAAAAAGTGGGCGCCACAGCACCACATGCAAGTACAGCGCTCTACTCCCAGCGGCCGGTTGTTCTCCGCATCGCGTCACTGCGAAATTAGCGTAGGAACGAAAAATAAAAAATCAAGAAATTGAGACAATCGACAATCGTCAACCTTCACGTGCAGCCTTGCGAGCGACACACGAACCACGACACCACAACCTCGTCGACGACACAACCCGACACCACCCACCCACCCTCCTCTCTCGTCACCTTCGGTGACTCGCTCGTTGAGAATGTCCGCTGCTGCACCCGTGGCGGCAGCCAATGCCGATGCCGGCGCGCCCAAGAAGAAGAAGACGCCGAGCCCGCTGCGGTCCATCATCGCCGGCTCGACCGCCGGTGCTGTTGAAATTGGTGGGTAACCGCGCACACTTTTCTTTCTGTCATGTTCGTCGCTAACTTCTTAGCCATCACGTACCCTGCCGAGTTTGCCAAGACGCGCACACAGCTGAACCGCCGGTTGGCCGACGGCCAGAAACTGCCGTGGCCCAAGTTTGGCCCGCAGTGGTACGCCGGGTGTACGACCCTGATTATCGGCAACTCGGCCAAGGCGGGCATCCGGTTTGTGGCGTTTGACCAGTACAAGCAGTTGCTGGCCGACGCCGACGGCAAGATGACGGGTCCGCGCACAGTGCTGGCCGGTTTTGGTGCAGGTGTCACCGAGTCCTTGCTGGCCGTCACGCCCACCGAGAGCATCAAGACGACGCTGATTGACGACCGCAAGCAGGCCAAGCCGCGGCTCCGCGGCTTCCTGCATGCCGTCCCCATTATTGCCCGCGAGCGTGGGTTGCGCGGCTTCTTCCAGGGCTTTGTGCCCACGACGGCACGCCAGGCCGCCAACTCAGCCGTGCGGTTCTCGTCGTACACGTTCTTCAAGCAGCTGGCCGAAAGCTACACGGCGCCCGGCGAGAAGCTGGGAACGGTGGGCACGTTCAGTATGGGCGCGCTGGCCGGGCTGGTGACGGTGATTGTGACGCAGCCGCTGGACACGATCAAGACGCGGATGCAGAGCATTGAGGCCCGCAGCGTGTATGGCAACAGCCTGCGGTGTGCGAGCCTCATCTTCAAGCAGGAAGGTCTGCTGACGTTCTGGAGCGGTGCGCTCCCCCGTTTGGCGCGGTTGGTGATGAGCGGCGGCATTGTCTTTACCATGTACGAGAAGAGCATTGACCTGATGGACCGGCTGGACCCGGAGTCGAACTACATATAGGGGAGGTGGGTTGTTGTTTTGTTATGTTTTATTTCACGTCCAATGATTTATAAAAGTTCAAGAAGGATTCAAGTTTATGATTACTTATTTCTATGTGGAGAGGTATCGTGTAAAAGAGCCGGAAGGAATAGAATACCAGTGCTTTTGTTGTCGTATCATCCATCTAGCTAGCCGTTCCAATGCAGTCCAAGATCGTCTCGCCCTTTTTGTATATGTACAGTCCCAAACGCCGTGCAATGCAGGCCACCGTCCACCGGTGGTTTTGTGTTTTGTGCTTTCGTTTTTGTTGTCGTTCAACGATGCCTCTTCGTCATCGTCGACTCCGTCGACTCTTGGTTTGTTGTTGCCTCGTCTTCGGCTTCGCCTTAGACTCGTCGACCCGACTCGTCTACGACAACCGAAACATACCGCCCAACCGCTTCTTCACCCGCCCAAAGAAACTCCGCTTCGGCGCCTCCTCCAGCTCCGTCATCAGATCGCCGTAGTACGTTGGGTTGCTCCGGGGCGCCATCAGCACACCCGTCGCCAGAGGGTACTTGCTCTTGTAGCGGTTGTCTAGCAGCGAGTACAGCGCATTGACCTGGCGCAGCTGGCCCAAATCGGCGGTGGGCGGGTTGGCGGGTGCGCGGCCTGTGGCCTTTTGGATGGCAATGTCGGTGACCGGGGAAGCGGCGACGCGGCGACCGCCCAGACGTTCGGCGAGGTGTTGGCCGCCCAAGGCATCTTGAAGCTGGAGATCGGGTCGCAGCAGATCTTTGGGCCAGCGGGCGAAGGCCGCCTTGTACTGTTTATTGAGGATCTGTGTTGTTAGCGACGAGTGATTGTCAATTGTGTCGTGCGACTGTACTCACACTCTTCAGACCCGACATTGTGTTGGTTGCCGTCGTCTCTCGAATACTGACGTATCGTGCGAGATCGTGTGAAGCGCAAACCTTTGAAAAAGTTTGAGGCAATGCCCGCTCAAGTAAATGGTGGTGTATGATTGGATAGACTGCTTGGAGTAAAAGTGGGACCTGAGCCAGGGACGAAAGCACAGACTCAATGTCACGGCCTCAGAGCTCAAAGTGATGCCCCACAAACAAGGCACTAACATTTCCAGGACCTTGTCTGTGACAGGGCTGTGCCTCCCCTGGTGGAAAGCGGTGGAACTCCACTGAAGACAGCCATAGCCTCGCCTGATTCCCCTACAAAACGAACGTCCACTTTGCATAACGTCAGCAGGCCTAAAAATCTCCGTCGGGTCGCCCCCTCGTTCCGGCGCTTCCTTTGGGGAATCGAAGCCCCTGTCAGATCTAGGCAGCGCCCAAACGGCCCTGACTGTTCTTTGAAAAGCCCCCCAACCGCCTGTCAAAGCACCTGGCATGCCCCTAACAGCGACAGTTTGGAGGCCGCGCAACGGCCAAGATTCCATTCATATTGCATTGTGTCGCCCAGTCTGCCCCTTGTCCTCTCCCTTTCCCGTCCGTCTTCGTAATCTCTCAACCTAAAACAAGAACCCACTCGGAGCCACCTCCTGCACTCCTTGCACCACTCTCCTCTCTCTCTGGACTCCTCCTTCCCAACCCAAACCCACCTGGCGATCGTCGCTTCTTTGACGTCTGCCTCGACACAGATTGTGCCTTTTCTTCTTTCCTCGACAACGCACACCTGGTTGCGTGCGTCTCTCGTCGACGCTCTATTGACGACTTTCCTTCCTTCGTCAATCTCTGCTTTGCTTCCTCGACGACAACATCCCCAGACGCCTCCTTTGAAACCGCCAAGCCGTTGAATCCACCTTTATCATTTCAACACATTTCCCAAGCGACAGCAACATCGACACAGCATTTCCATTGCAACGTTTCCATCGACAACATTGTCAATAACACAACATCACCACCTCCCTCTACTTCCCGGCTTGTCCTGCCTGCAGCCATGTCGGCACGGTACGAGCGGGTGAATGCCCAGGATGAGGGCGACGACGACAATCTAAACTCACCCACGACTGCCGACGACAACCTCTTCTCGCCCAACCCGACCATTCCCAACTCGCCCCCTCCCTCTTTTCGCTCCCGCACATCGTCGCAGTCGCCCAACGGTACAGTGACGACAGGCGGCCGGCGGCACGGCACCGCGTCCGTGCACACGACCAACTCGGTCGTCGACCCAACACTCGCGGATGCGTTCGGGGAGGACGACGATGACGCCGACAGCAACGCAGACGAAAGCGACGACGACGCCGACGACCGGCAGCGGCTGATGCGGAGTCGGGATGCGCTGCGGCCGATGCGGGCGCCTGCGTGGATGACCACGCCGCCGACGCAGACCGGAGCGGGAGCCGGCACAGCCGGTGACTCGTCAGATTCGGGAAGCGCGCTAACACCCTCCACGTCCACACCCTCTCCCTCACGGCCGCCCGCCCCTGCCGCCTCGTCAGGGGCTACCGCCACCACGGGCCGCGTCTACGGCGGCGGTATCCAGTCCGACGGCGTCTTCTCCAACTTGACCGCGCGTCCCGAACCCGGCGAAGAGAAGGATGAGTTGCCTCCTGTATGTACACCCTACGCATTCCACCACTCGCACATTGCATTTTGATTGTTCATTGCTAACCAAGCCAGACCTACGAACAAGCAGCTGCCGACCAGGCCCCGCCGTACTGGGAGACGACCATCCTGGCCCCCCACCTCGGCGGCCCCGACGACGTCTACGTCGACGGCATGCCCGTCGGTTCCGTCTTCTCATTTATCTGGAACGGCATGATTTCCATGTCCTTCCAGGTCGTCGGCTTCTTGCTTACATACCTGTTGCACTCAACCCATGCGGCCAAGAACGGCTCGCGTGCCGGTCTGGGCATTACTCTGATCCAGTACGGTTTCTACCTCAAAGGATCGAGTGACGACGCCAGCGGCGGCGGTGGCGGCATGGCGGCGGCAGGTGCCGCCGCAGCCAAGTCGTCCGACGGCTACGCAGCACCGCCCGACCCCAATGCACACAATTTTGATCCGTCGACCGTCGGTACTGGCGACGCCTCGGGTGGAGCCGACGGCATCGGCTCGTCTTTGTCAGACATTGCCAGCAGCGAATGGGCCGCCTACGCACTCATGATTGTCGGCTGGCTCATCCTGATCAAGAGCGTCAGCGACTTTTTGCGGGCCCGGCGGCACGAGCAGCTGGTGCTCCAGAGTCCAGACCGCGGCCTGGGCGTGGCCGTCATTGCCGAGGGCGAGAACCCGGAGCATGTCGTATAACGTTCGCGACTGCATTTCCTTTGTTTCTTACTGTACTGTTTGGTGTTTGGTGATGGCATTTTTATTGGGTCTTTCTTTGCAAGCATTAACAACATTCCTTATTCTCTTTTCCTTGTGTCAAATCCCATTCTTATTCTCTCTTCCTGCAGGTATACAGCGTGTCTATTGTTCTGTGATTGCCTGCTTGCGTGATGTCGTTATCAAAAGAAGTATTGATTGAGAGATACACAACATATCGGCCATGTTGAGCAACTATGCAGCGTCAATACACGTAAACATGGATATAATAAAGCATTGTCAAGCTAATAATGAACAAAACAATCTGGCATCATGTTCCAAACTAGAATAGTTTTTGTACTTTTGGGACCATTCACGACTATTGACCGATTTCGTTGCTTGACGATGCTGTGACGCAAACGATAGGCGCTGTGGAGTGATGCGTTTTTAGCGGGGTTGAACCAACAGCCGCGCCGTCAGCAGTGGAGTGAGTGACCGGTGGATTTAGCAGTCGCCACTCACTTATATCTAAAGTATGTCGTACATCCATCTGATTGCATCTCCCAAGTTCGACGTCGCCCAACTTCACTCACAACAAACAACTCTCATCTTAATACACAACAACTTCTTCGCATATAAACCAACTACACCCCCAACAGCCACCCTGGCAAGCCTTCTCAAACGCACCGCCCGGGTCTTGTTTCCCCGCCTGCCCTCACCGTCGCCGTCGCCTTTGCCGTCAAACTCGTCGGCCTCTTCTTCCCCCCGCCCTCGCCACAGATCCGTCTCCAATATGGCCTGGCGCAGCTCGGGCGAGTCGCTGGCCGAGCTCGTCGGCAACCTCTGCGCCAACCGCATGATTACCGACGATCGAGTCAAGCAGGCATTTTTGAGCGTCGACCGCGCCCACTATGCCACCCGCAAGCCCTACAAGGACGCGCCCCAGTCGATTGGCCACGGCGTCACCATTTCGGCACCGCACATGCACGCACTGGCCGTGCAGCACCTCATGCCATACGTCGTTCCCGACGCTGCTGAGGGCAGGGGAGGGCCACGCATTTTGGATATAGGGAGCGGCTCTGGCTACCTCACCCACTTGCTGGCTGAACTGGCCGGACCGCAAGGGGAGGTCGTCGGCGTGGAACACATCTCCGAACTGTGCGAGACGGGCCGCGCAAACATGGCCAAGAGTGAAGGTGGCCGGGCTCACCTCGAGTCCGGTCAAGTCAAGTTTGTCGTCGGGGACGGACGTAAGGGCGCGCCGTCCCCTCTCGCCGATGGTGGCTTCGACGCCATCCATGTGGGCGCGTCGGCGGCGAAGCTGCACACGGAACTGCTGGACCAACTCCGCAGCCCCGGGCGCATCTTTATCCCAATGGACGACGAGGGCGACGATGGTGTGGGCAACCAGTCGGTCTGGACGATTGACAAGGCGGCAGATGGCACCGTGACAAAGAAGCGGCTGTTTGGTGTGCGGTATGTGCTGTTGACGGATGCGCCGAGGTGAGACGACGAAGGGCAGAAATCATGACGAAATTGTATGAACTGTACACACCCAGGTTGTATTTGTATTTGTATTTATGATTAACGATTAATATATTAATGTTATGGTGAAATGACTGCCGACGGGATGCGATGCAATATATAGAGGAGCTGCCGACTGAATTCACCCGCAGCAGTCTATTATTATCTACAATGAGCGAGGACCTGGACATATTAAAGATTGTAAGAGCCATGCCAATCATTTCTTATGATGCTATGACAACTGTTACGGATTCATCATCAGCAGTTATCATGATGATGAATATGATATTGGCATTCGTCCTCGCTTTTGTCGTGACCACGACAACAGCTGCCACCAACACGTCTCTTACTGTCGACCTCGGCTACGCATCGTATACTGGCGTTCAGAATGCCTCTACTGGGCTGACTGTCTGGAAAGGCATCCGCTATGCCCAACCGCCTGTTGGCCGTCTCCGATGGCAGGCCCCTCAGCTACTTACCAGAAACTCACCAGCAGACTCATCGACTCTCATCCTTGCCGACAAGTTTGGCCCAGCCTGTCCACAATCTCTTCCACAAGTACCAGGTGCATCGTCTCTATTCATCCCGGGCAATGAAGACTGTCTTTTCCTGAATGTGTATGCACCATCCAACACAACAGGTGCACCTTTGCCCGTTCTTGTCTGGATCCATGGCGGCGGTTACGGCGAAGGGGATGCCACACAGGATCTCTCACAAATGCTGGCCGCCACAGCCCACTCTCATCCCATGATTGCCGTCTCTATTCAGTACCGTTTGGGTGCGTTTGGCTTTCTGGCGTCCAAGGAAGTGCAGCAAAAAGGACACCTAAACGCCGGTCTGCTGGACCAGAGGGCGGCTCTAGAGTGGGTACGACAACATATCGGAGCCTTTGGCGGCGGTGCAGACGTGACCTTGGCCGGCGAGTCGGCGGGGGCTGGGTCGGTCCTCTTACATGCCGTCGCTGGAGCCCACAAAGTGGGCGACCCTCAGCCTCGACCACTCTTCCAAAACGTACGTTAATGTCCTCGCTTCGTTCGTTCTTTCTCCTCGCTCGTTACGCTCACTCGTTAACTCTGACCAGATCTGGACCGCTTCGCCGTGGATCCCGACGCAGCCGTGGTTCGACAGTCCTGCAGTGGAACGGCACTACGCAGACTTTGTGGTGGCAGCCGGCTGCACCTCGTCGACCGACACGTTCGCCTGCCTCACCACCCAAGATACTTTGGTCCTCCAGTGGGCCAGCAACTGGGTCTCTACGAACCAGCCGACACCCCACGGCAACTGGGCATTTGTACCGGTGACGGACGGCGATCTCCTTAAAGGGCCGCCGAGTCGACTTCTCACAGGAGGTGTCCACGGGAGCAACGCACTGATCGGCAACAATGCAGACGAGGGCGTGCTGATCGTGCCGGCGACGATCCGTACGGAATCAGATCTGAGGGCATGGCTGGAAGAGTACTTTTCCGAGCTGGACGAGGGCGATATCGACAGCATCTTGACAGCCTACCCACCTTCGAACACGGCGCTCCCTCCCACCAGCTACGAGTCTGACGGACTGCACCCACCGACGGCCAATGCTGTCAGCAGTGCTGCCACCGGTGTGCAGCAGAGGGCATACGTAAGTCTCCCTCACCCCATTTGAATTTGTTGTCTTCTCTTCTGATCCCCAGAACATCTACGCCGAGGTCTCCGTCGTCTGTCCCAGCTACTGGTTGTCGACAGCCTTCTCCAACAGCACCGGCAACAAGACAAAGACTGCCTACCACTACCAATATTCCGTCCCCTTTGCAGCACATGGAGCCGACTTGAGTGCCTACTGGGGGCCCCCAACACCAAACCAGGGGCCGGACCTGGTGCAGGCTTTCAGGGGTACGTTGCGGTCATGATTATCTTGTGAGAGCACTGCTGACATTTGCAGAAATGATTGCCGCCTTTGTGGCGACGGGCAACCCATCCAACCCGCTGGCCGTGGCCAACGGCTTGTCTTCCAACGTGGCGGCAGACTGGCCGCGGTGGTCTGGTCCCGACGGCAGCCACACACTGGTCAACCTCAACCAGACCGGCGGCACACCATACTTTGTACAATCACCCACGGGCGTTGGTAATGTAACACAGTACACCGGCCCTGGCTTGCAGAACCGCTTCGCGGCTGAAGATGCCGATGTTTGGGAGGGTGGTCGGGGTCAACGGTGTGCCTTTTGGCAAAGGTTGGGCGAGAAGATTCCAGAATAAATCACAGAAGGAACGTAGTGAAGAGAATTTGGGTTTGTCATTTCAGTACAAAGAGCAAAAGTAGGTCGCTAGATGATCTGTCCCTTCCCGTTTCTAGAAACAAAGTAAGACCAACAGACAAGAAAAACGTGAATATCCCCCACAGTCTAAAGATGCATTTCTTTATCTAATATATGCCAGGGTAGTAGGAAGAAGACAACAAGAGAGACCGTAGACAGAAAGTGAGGTGATATGATAACAAAAGGCTGACAACAAGAGAGACAAGTGACAATAGGATATTAGGTGAAATGTGACAAAAACGTAAAAAGCAAAAGTCGCTATAGGCCATGATCGTCAAGCCGTAAACAAGAGGTGAGAGAAAAATAAGAACAAAAAACAAGTAAAAAACAGTGGTACAGCACACTACTGCTTCTGCGTCGCAATGCCGAGGATACGGCTGCCCAGAGCCTTGTAGCCGCCGCCGCCAGCGCCGGCACCAGCACCGCTTTGACCGGCTGCTGGCGAAACGCTACCGCTGCCACCCGCCTCGGGCGTCAGAATCATCGACTGCTGCATCGGGTCATCGTCGCCCACAAACGTCCAGCTCTCTTCCGGCTCGTCGTCATCGTCATAGCCGTCGGCATCAGACTCGTCACCGGCGCTCGCCACACTGCTGCGCAGCATCCCGCTCTTGACCGCCTTCTCGCGCACCAGCGATTTGGCATACTCCATGTCCCGGTAGATACACTGGATGGCCGTGTCGACGCCATTCTCTTCGCGAATCTGCTCGCCCAGGTGTGCGGCTTTGCGGATCATGCGTTCCGAGTTGGTGGCTTCCCATAGAGCGCGGGCAAAGGACATGGCGCCCCATTTCTTGAGACAGATGCCGACGCCCAGATCCTCGACGCGCTGGCCGAAAAAGAACTGGTCGCCAAAGAAGGGGCGGATAATGGTGGGGATGCCCGCCCGCAGAGAAGCGCCCGTGGTACCCGAGCCGCCGTGGTGGGCGGCGGCGTCAATCTGCGCAAACAGCCAGTCGTGTGGGGCGGACTTGATGGGGAAGATTTCGGCAGGGAGTTCATCTTCGGGGGGAGGTGCTGCCACTGTAGCATCGACCGTCGTATCCTTCTTGGCTACCAGCCTGTCCGACCAGCCTTTGGACAGAATACAGCGAACATCTGCCTTGTGCACGGCGTCAATGACTTCCTGCGTCATCTTGGCCGGATCCGTCACTACAATCGATCCGAACCCGACATAAACAATCTTCTTGCGGTCCTCGCGAGCTTTGGCGATAAAGTCGAGCAAATCTTGCGGTGGCGACCAGGCGGGGTCCTTCTTCTCCACAGCCGTCTTGTCCTGGGACTCATTGCCGCCATCCTTCTCCTTCTGGTCATTGCTCTTCTTGATGCCCGTCCCCTCATCCAAAAACCAGTAGCCCGTCACGCGGATCCAGTCGCTGTAGTCCAGCGGCGGCGGCACCACGCACGCGCTAAAGTTGTACAGGAACGGCACCTTGTTGACCTGCAGCTTTTCCAGAGAAGTATTGCGTAGTCCCAGCATCTTGTTGCGCCAGCGGTTGATCTGGCCGGCCGTCGCCTTCCAAAAAATGGTCTCAAACATGGTGTACGAGAACTGGTTGTAGGCGCCGCCCATCTTGCGCTCGGGCATGAGGAAGGCGTGGGGGTAGGCGCGGGTGCGTGTCCAGGGCATGGTGAATGCTCTAAAATAGGGAATTTGCAGCTTCTCGGCAATGTGGATACCGGCCATGGCGCTGGGCGATTCGATCAAAAGATCGGCACCCTGGCAAGCGGTCCACGCCGACGCCAGCAGCTCGTCGAGCCACGTGCGCATCTTGGAGTTGGCCTCACGCAAGAACTGGAACGTAAACGTGCCGTTCTCGATGCAGATGCGCATCAGCTCGCCCGGATCGCCCTCGACACGGCCATAGTCTAGGCCGTGGCTGCGAATCCAGCCTTCGAATTCGGGGTGCGTGGCGATGCGCACATGGTGACCCTCGGCCAACAGACCGCGGCCAAGGGAAATGTACGGTTGCACGTCACCACGGGAGCCGATCGTCAAACACGTAATGCGCAGGGGCTTGGCCGGCTTGAAGTTGAGGAAGGACGCCTTGGGGTCGTCAAACAGGATGGTGGGCGCCTCGGCCATGAGTGCCGACTGGCGCAAAATCTTGCGGTTCTGGCGCTCCTCTTTGGCCTCGGCCGACACAACGGCCTTGGCGGCTGAGACGGCATTTGCTGCAGACTCGGCTGGTGTTTCGGCATGCTCGTCCATACGGGCCGCAGCCTCTTCGCGGGCCTCTTTGAGCGCGTCACGCTCGGCTAGGGCGAGCTCGGCATCGGCCTTGTCTTTTTCGTTCAAAATGCCCGACTCCTTCATCGAGCGCGCCTTTTCGAGGAGGTGCAGCAGGGTGATGGCACAGTCGTCGCGCATATCGGCTTGGTGGAACTCAAAGAAGAGCTCTTCGTGGCCGCGGATGACAACCACGAGGCCCGAGTAGGTAAAGCGGAAGCCCTTTTCCTTGGTGACGTTCTCAATGTCCTTGAGCGGCAAGATTAGTTTGGTGCGCGTACCCGGTACCAGACTGCGGAAACAAAAGTATCGCTGGCTAATATAGATCTTGCCGTACAGCGGCAGCACGCGCATGATGGAGCCAAAATAGGTAGCCTGCAGCTTCTCAGTGTCCGGGAGGGCAAAGTGTTCGCGGAAGTGTTCGTTGGAGACAATGGCGTCGGCCACAGACATGCCCGGCTCGCCATCTGGGTTACCGTCCTCGGCGTGTGGGATGAGGGCGGCGTCGTCGTAGTGCTGACGGCCGCCCCTCCACATGCCCGAAACTTTCTCGACGTAGCCCATTGACTCGGTCGCCAGCATGGTACTGACGCGACGTGACTGGCGGTTCAGCCAGCCAGCATAGGCACCGGCGCGCTGCAGCGGATAGGTGCCGAGACGGGCCAGGTTCTGCGCCAGACCCTCCTCGGTCTCACCGGCGTCATAGGCATTCTGGTCGTTGACTCTGCGAATGTGGCCGGTCGTGGCGGCATGGTGTGGCAGATGGGGTTTGGGGATGTTGTGCCGAGGCTTGGAGGAGGAGGAAGGAGAGCCTGCATCGACGGTGGGGTTCTGGAAGACTTCGCTGCCGTGTAGGATCTGACTGGCCGACGGGTCGTCACTTGAGGAAGCCGCCATGTTCGAGAAGCTAATCTGGCTCGGGTCTTCGACCGACGACTGCATGAACGAGTCGGCCGAGTCCTGCAGGTCGGACGACTGCTGGTATTGGTGTTGTGTACCCGATTGGCTGCGGGAGCTGACCTTGCGTTGTTGAGACGATGACCCCTTGATCCGGTCGCTGAAACTACGGCGCGGCGAGCCACTGCCGCTACCACCCAGAGCCTGGTTCATATCCAGACTGCGGCGGCTGGGACCAAAGGACGAGCGCAGCGCATCAAAGCTCGCACGCGGGATCTCGCCGCTCGCACGGGGGCTGCTGGCTGCGGTCGGGGGTGTGGGAAAAAGCGTGGCGCGGACAGAGTCGTGCAATTTTGTGGGTGGTTTCGAACCTGAACCAGACATGGAGATACGCTCTTGTCCAGCGCCAAAGGCGGCACTACCCGTCGAGTCTTGCGAGAAGCGATCGTCGGTTCCCTGGCCCGCCGATGGCAAGTCGAGACGGCGGCCGTGTTGGCGGTGGGGCGTGCCCGTCCCACTGTTGTTTTGGTCGTCACCATCACCACCATTGTTGTTGGCATCGATGAGAATTTTCAGGACGCGGACTGCGTCCTTACCGTAGTCGAAGAACGAAAAGAAATACTCGTCAATGGCAAACGTCTCGTCGTTATCGATGACGCGGATCTTGCAAGTCTCGGTAAACTCGACCATGGCTTGGTTCTCTTCGACGTCAATGACGTTTTCAATGGGCAGCGAGATCTTGATGCTGTCGCCGTCATTGTGTGACCGGAAGATGACGCGCTGCAGACTCTTGACCCACTCCTTGGCGCTGGCGGCGCTGTCGGCGCGGAAGTAGTAGGTGCGGTGGTGGGTGACGACCTGGAAGTGGGTGCCGTCCTTGTCCTTGTCGGTGAGCGTGGCGGAGATGCCGTACCGCAAATCGATCTGGCCGTGGGGGAAGTACAGGGCCTTGGAGTCGCGGTAGTACGAGAAAACATCGCCCTTGAGACGGAACCAGAAGCGGTTGTACCGGGGGTTGCGCTTGCCCGACTTGGCCAGATGGCCCGACTTGGCGACTTCGTTGGCCTTCTTGGGCAGGTAGGCGTAGAAGCAAATGTGGCGCGAGGTAATGTACATGTAGCCCTGGAGCATGACGCTCTGCAGCAGCCAGCAAGGGTACTCCTCGATAACCTCTTCGGGCTTGTCAAACTCGAAAATCTCCATCAGACGGCGGGCCAGCATAGATGGCCCGCCATCCTCGACGTCGACAAGATCGCTACCGCCACCACGCTTGTCCTTGTCCTTGTCGCTGGACTTGCGGTCGCGGTCGATATCGAAACTGGGCCGCAGGGCCGCCTGCTCTTTGGCCTCGAGCATGCGGCTCATGACGGGGATGCTGCGGACACTATCGCTGCGATCAGCGCGTGTGACCCGGATGCTGGGGGAGTTGGAGCCGCGCTCGGAGCTGACGACGACATCGGCTTCGGAGGTGGCGCCACTGCCGCGGGGAAGACGAGTCTGTGTCGACGAGGGTGTACCGCCGGAACTCTCGGCCTCCGCGTCGGCATCTTCGTCTTCTTCGAGGATGCGGCTGCTTCCGGTGCCGCTGGCTCCGGCATCCTTGGACGACTTGGACGAGAGGCCAGACGAGGACCGCCGTTTGCTCGAAGATAGTTTCGACTTGAGGGAGGGGAGAGAGCGCATCAGTTTGCTGTCGGAGAAGCGCGAGCGGCGATCGCCGTCTTTACCACCGGTGCTGCTGGTGCTGCCCGAGCTCTGGTGACGGGTGAAGATGGTCGACTGGGAGAGGTCGCTGGCGGGCTTCTTTCCGCTCTTCTTCGAAGATGAGCCGGTAGCAGGGAGGACTGTCGTGGCAGCGCCGTCACCGCCGCCCAAGCGCCGGCCGTGTCCATCGTTATCGTCACCGTCGTCACCACCCTCGCCATCGCCACCGTCATCTTCATCACTTGAGTGAGTGCCGAAGCGGTTGTTAAAGTCGATGTTGGAGCCAGCAGCTGCGAGCATGCTAAACACGCTCTGGTTCATGTTGTAAAAGACGCCGTTGCCCGACACGATGGGCCGGATGACCTCTTCGTCGCCTGCATCGTCGTCTTCTTGTTGTAACCGCTCGGGGAACTCCATGGTCTTGGGTGTGCGTTGGCTACCGCCGGTAGCACCACTAGCACTCTCGTGGCGGCGCTTGACAAGTCTCTTGAACTTGTGGCGGCTGCTACTCCGGCCTGTTTCGTCTTCGGAGTGGCGGGGACTGGATCCGGACAGCGGGTTCGGCGAGGCTGCAAGTGCCGATGCGAGAGCGGATGTTGACTGCGAGGACAAGCGGCTGGGCAGACGGAGGCCGTGGCTGTGACTGTGTTTGTGATGATGGTGCTTTTTCGTTGACGTCGAGGGTGTAGTCGGCGAAACAGTGCCCGAGACTGTTCGTGAGGGGCCGGGCGATGGTGACGCAGAAGCGGCTGTAGACACAGGAGCGGGTAAAGAGGCAGCGGCAGTAGCAGTGATCGGGGCCGAGAGGGTGGCCGTGGAGGAGGAGGTGGTTGTGTTGGAAGTATTAGTATTACGATTACTGACATTCGAGGGTGTCGTAGAGAGAGGCGGCGGGGTTTGGGTTGGCGTTGGGGTCTGCGAGTGCGAGGTTGCAGCCGTCGGCGCTGCTTTGTCTATTGGCGGCACCATGTTTGGAGAGATAGAGAGAGAGAGAGAGAGGGAGGGTATTATCGGTTGGCCCGTTGGAGAAGGCGGCGGTTTGTAGGATCCCGTAGGCAGGCAAACACGTCGAAGGCGTCGAACCAGGGGCCGTTGTAGAACGAGAACTGGCTCGCGGTTCAGGGAGTTCACGTTCAGAAGCAAGGCGGCCTGCTGCAAGAGAGAGAAGGAGGGTTGCTTTTGGTTGACAGTTACGGGTTTCTCGTGGTGGAAGAGAAAAGCGGTAGGAGAGAGGCTTGTGAATGTGATGTATGGCTGGGCTGAAGTGAACGGGCTGGGCTGGGCTGGACAGGGCAGGGCCTGGACTGTGACAGCGTTCAGTTGGTGGGAGAGAGTGGGGAGTGTCCAAGCTTGGGGGGTGTGGTCTAGCGGCTCATTCGCGGGCTTTGGGGCCTGGACGTGGGACGGGACCCGCCGGGCAGGGCAGGACAGGGGGGGGTTTTGTCGTTTTGTCGTTTTGGTGGAGACTGACCGCCGGCGCAGGCAGGCAGCGAGAGAGATGTCTTGACAGGCGGCTGTGGTTCTTTGCGTACCTTTCAGAACTTGTCTTGCTCTTGATGAAGGATAAAACGTGGGCTCGGAAGAGGACCGACAAACGGCCGTAGGAGTAGGCACAGGCCTGTGGCTTGCTTGGCTGCCTAGGCGGCAGTGAAGCCTTGTTCCGGGTCGACTTTTTCTGGAGTGGGTATTTCGTTCGATTTGCTTGATGCAGTAGATCCAGTCACTTCAATCAAGGCGCACAGATGGCTGCGGGAATGGCTGTGGTTGCGGTGGTGGAACAGTGCATCTGCAGGGCGGAAAGCGGGCATCGGTTGGTTGGAGGTAATCGCATTAAGCTGGTATTGTTAGTATTGAGGGAGGGAGTGGTGGGAGTAATAAAAGACTGTTTGGATAAAGAGTGGTGATGGACGGCGACAAAACCGGTCGATAGACAGATCAAGAAAAAGGTCGTTGTATTTGTTTGATGTTTAATGTCGCTGTCGGCGGTCGGCAAGTCCGGGATGGAAGGACAAGACAAAAGACGGTTGTGGTGACGGAGGAACACGGTAAACAACGGAAGAGCGATCTTACATGGGTGAAGGTGGGTGACGGTGGTGGTATGTGCGTTTGTGTGTGGTCACACTTTCGATGGCAGCTGGTGACTGGTGATACGTCGTTTTAGGTCGAATAGCGCAGAACGAAGAACGAATGGCAAATAGCGAGCGGACGCGAGGAGCGAAAGCAAGAATCGGCGAAAAAGGACGATAATAGGGACAATAGGTAGTCGGTAGAGTTGACGAAAGGAGAGAACGAGAAACTCGATAGGAAAAGAAACACAAACCAACGAAAACGACGAAAGGAAGAAGGTTCAAAGGAAAAAGGAGTGGGAGACAAAATAGGGCAAAAAGGCGATCAGCGGAGCAAGATTGGCTGTTGGCTATGCCATAGCGCAACACACACAGGAAAGATAGGAGACGTAGTGCACGCGCTTGATGACGAGGGCTGTGGATAAGGACAGAGGAGATGGATGGTTGGATGATGGTCGAGATGGTGGAGAGAACTCTAGAAGTTTAGAACGAAGAGACGGAGAGGGGCGTGACAGCTGATAAGGAACTGGGGGAAGAATAGGAGGTGTTCCTGACGTCCCAAGCTCTGAAGACAAGAACCAAGACGGGCTAAGCTGATGCAGTGTCGTTTTAGGAAGGATCGAGTTACTGGCGATGATGGTGAATACGTGCGTTTGGCGCGATACTGTGTGCAAGACGATGTATCTACGGTGTCTCTGATGAAGGCGCGTTCGGTGTTTGGTGCACCTGAGCATTAACGGCAGGCGCAACCGACTGCTGTAGCAGGTGCTGAAAATGGCACAAGATCGCGTCACATGCCGGGCTGACCCCACTGAATTTAGCGTTGCCTTTTGGCATGTTTTGGCATCTTGGGGTCTCTTGGGTGGCCATTCATACTGTGTGCTGCACAAATAGCACTGTCATGTTATGGTGGTCTATTTGACATGAAGAGATGATCATCAACAAACTGACAGGTCTCAAAGATATATGCCGCAGTTCTAACATCTTCGACGTATGTCTAGGTCTTACATGTGGCAGATGCCAAGAAAAGGGAAGAAATCCCCAGATTACTGGACAATGCTAATAGCTCGTCACGACTGTCGTACTGTATTATTATCTTCGACCTCTTCCTATCAGAATGTAATCGCTGAACCACGCTGAACCACAAGTAACCTTCAACCATACCATGTTAAACAAAATAGAAATATATCAAAATAACATAATAACACCAGGTTGTACCAGACCAAACCTGACCAGACCAGACCAGACCAGAGCGGACAAAACCGTCATCCACCGACTCCTCCTCATAACCATAACTATGTGACGCCTTTTCCTGACACTTTTCCGTGAACTCAACCCATCACCACCAGCCCGCCGCCTACATCCACAGAGTCAGCTTGCCGCTCGCGTTGCCGCCGGCCACCCAGTTCTTCGTCGGATGGAAGTGTGCCACCGCGGGCACCGCCGTGATGCCGTCGCCGTCCAGCTGGCCCAGCTGCTCGCCCGTCGCGCCCGCAAAGACATCCACAAACCGGTTCATGTTACCAACCGTAAACTTGTGTACGCCGCCGGGCGGGTGCCGCTGCCACTGCGGCTTGAGGATGGTGACCCAGCGGCCCGTCTGGTTGTTGTGGCTAATCTTGTGGGCGGGCCGCGTTTCTTCATCTGAGAGTGACTGGCCGGGCTTCCAAGTGCCTTGGACGGCACTAAAGTCGTACACTCTGATGGTATCGTCGTACGACGTGGTGGCAATGTGTCCGCCCGGACCCCAGGCGGCGTGCGATACGGACAGGCGGGCTGGGTCTTCGCCCATCAGGAACGGGCGGTCGACCTTGTCGCCGTCTTCGTCCTTGTGGGAGACAATCTTTCGTAGATCCCAAATCTTGAGGGTGCGGTCGAGACTAGCGGTCGCAACAAGATGGGGCTGGCGCGGGCTGAGGGAGAACCCGCCAATTTTGTGGTTGTCATGGAGGCCGGGCCAGATGGTGGTGGCCGTCGCCGGTTTGGCGCGCAGGTCGTGGCGGCCCAGCGTGCCCCGCAGAGTTGAGAAGAACACCAAGTTCGGGTTGTCCGAGGCAAAGTCCATGCATGAGATGGCCATTTCCGAGTCATTGTCGTCGGCTGGTGCGTAGACCTCGACACTCTTCTGCGCTTGGATGTCGAGCTTGCGGATGGTGGTGTCGTAGGAAGCTGTGTAGACCGAGCTGGGGTCGTTGTCTAACACGTGGATGCTCGAGATGGTCCGGGCGTGTGGCTTGAACCCGAGGATAACAGGTTCAGGCGCATCGGCCTCGTCATCGTCGTCGGCGTCCTCCTCCTTGACCGGCACGTCGGGCTCCTGTGATGCGTCAAAGATTCCCAGGCGGCCCTCCTTGTCACCGGCAAAGACGATCGGCTTGTCTTCCGTGGGGTGGAACGCCATCGCGTAGATCCGATCCTTTGTCAATTTCAAGTCTGTTATTGTCAGTACTGTGTCTTCAATGTAGTCTCAACTGCGAGAAAGCTTACCCTTGACTTCAAACTTGTCGTACAGCTGCAGGCCGTTCATCTCTTGCCGTAGCGCCTTCAATTCCTTGTCTGTTGTCTCCTGCACATCTTCGTCTGTGAAGGTACGCACACCTGGCCGTACACCTGGCCGTGTGCTCGCCCCGGTTGACGACAGCACTTTCAGGCCGGCCAATGTACCCTGCCACCGTCCGTCCACTTGCATGTCACCCAGAGACAAATCGCCGCTGATCCGTATCCGCTTGTCGCGTGCCGACTCGCCAATGCCGTACTCAAGTACTCCGTTCTTATCGTCACCACCTTCCAGCTTGCGCTTCAATGTTTCTGGATCGGCTTCGATACCTGCGACACGAGCACTCCGCCGCGTCGGCATGGGCGATTCGCGCTTCACAGGTTCCGACCGGCGCGATGGGCGCTTCTTTGTAGATGATGGAGTCGACGCATTCTTGCTCTTGTTGGCCGAGGCCAGCGGGCCAAACACCTTGGCCGACGTCTTGGATATGCTGTTCAAAATCTCATTGTTAACTTTGGCGTTTTCTGCTCGCCGCCGCTCCCAGGCCGTGAGGCCGCTCGTGTTGTCCGCCGAGGGGGCCATCGATGAGGTGTGTATCAATTAGTAAACGTGTCGGAATTGTTGAGATTGTGTTGTGTGTCACAAGACAAGTGCTGGGCGCAGACGGTGATGGTGATGGTGAAGTGAGTGGCGACTTTGTATTGGGAAAACGCGGTTTCTCCTGACGCACGCCAAATTCCCCCAGTCGCCAATTTACGCGTAAAGTGCGTACGTGCAAGTCGGGTGGTTCGCTCCTTCCACTATTGGCACAGCTCCAAGACCCACCTGCCTACTTCACCAACGCCTCCTTCCCTCAATGTTCTGGAAAGTCAATAACAAATGCAGAAAAAATGCAGAAAACCATTTGTATTTTTGACAACATGCATTTTTTGCGATCTAAATTCAACACCCCCCCCCCCTTTATTTGCAGACATACATTCTCGACACCGTACTTCCACGACATGGCTGCACACGGCATGCGCGACGATGTTTGCTGTGGTATTGACTTTGTTTCTCATGGTCGTCTTTAAGCTAACAATGGATGCAGATACCAACGACGTCGAGATGGCTGACCAGCCTGTCAGAGCCGAAGTTGATACAGAGTCGGAGGACAGGCTTGGTGACACTGCGGGTGGCACGACTGGCGACAAGACCGACTTCGAAATCGACCTCAAGGACGATCTCGGGGATGACTTCAAGGTTGACTTTAAGGTGGACGGCATAATCGACGAGCAAAAGCCAGAGCCCATGCTTATGGATGAGGTGCCAGCACTTGTGGCCCTGACATCCACAAAACAGCTGTCCACAGTGGGTGGCAAGAAGACCGACACGGACATTGTCGTGAAGAGGAAATATCCCAACGCTGTCGACGCGGCACCGCATCCCGCCGTTGAGGTGCCTCCACCAAAGCACCTCTACACAGAGTACATGGAGAAGACCGATGCAGGCATTGGCAAGGAGAATGAAAATGCAATGGCTGTCAATGCAGCATCGCTACCCGCTATCCGGACGCCGCCACCACCAAAGCATCTTTTCACAGAGAAGACCAAAGACACAGACACCAAAATCGCGGTGAAGAGTGCAATTGATGACAGACTCCCGAGCACACCAATTATGAAGCCTGTGATAGTAAAGCAGGAGGACAATCCCAACAAGAAGACGACACTCAACGCTTACCTGCAGCTGGTTGAAGACAATCTGCACTCTTTGTTTTACGACGGTCCTTGCTCCAAGATCTCGAGGCCAGAACACCACGACGGACATCATGAGCAGCAGTGCACTGCGGCTTGGCGTCGTCGATTGAATAAAGGTCTGCCATCTGAGATCAAGAATCTAGTTTCCTCCTTTGACGACCGTTTTTACGGCCCGCAATTTCTGAAGAAGTGGCCCAATTTCGAAGAGGATCATGCAAAAACCTTTGCCAAGATCAGAGGAAAACTTGGTGACGAGGCTCTTTTCCCATCTCCCGCAGACGTCAAGCTCAAAAAAGACGATATCTGCAGCAGCCATTTGCAGCGAGCTGGGAAATACAAGTTCAGCATCCCTACGTTTGTGCAGACCTCTATGGAAGAACCTGCCAAAACTATCATCCGCCCCTACCTCAAACAGCTGGAGGAAGATCGAAAACTTCGTCTCCCCGTTGATATATGCGCCGATATATCGTCATACAAGACGAGGCATACTGTCTGGAGCCGCAAGATGATGGCGATTTAGAAGACCCTCACTGGCGCACACGGGGTGCAGAAGCAGTCAAGGACAGCCGTGACCGCGTTGGTGGCCCCCATCGATGGGCCTATGCAAAGTATTTGGATTGGATCACATTGCCCATGCTGATCGGCGAGTACAAAAACCCATCTGGACGGACCGTGAAGCGTCTGCGAACCCTCATGCACCAGGGCGACATCGACGATTTCTTTGTCCGCATGGCCAAAGATGAAAACTTTATGCCCAGTGGAGAGACTGAGGACAAAGTGGACGAGGTGTACAGCAAGGATACTCGGGCTGGAAATAAACTGGTGGCATGGATTCTCTGCAGAAACTACCACTACATGATCGCTACGGGCGTCGAGTACGCCTACGTTGCCACCGGCGACCACATCATGTTCTTGCGTGTACCTAAGGACGACTGGCGCACGCTCTACTACCACTGGTGTGACTTTACCGTTCCCTCTTTCCGGGACGTCGATGTCCGAAAGACCCTGAACAAGGGCGTGCGAGCTCCCCACCTAACAGCAGCAGCCTACTTTACCAGCTTCTGCCTCTGGCCTGCCGCGACCCTACCTCGACCGATGTCCTAGATTGATGCGGCCGAGAAGGACCTCAAGCGTTGGCCCTTGCTGTATGATGACGACGACAAGGACAGCTATATGACATTTCCAAAAGAACCCCCTGTGGACGATGACGAGTTTATTGGAATGGGCTCAGATCCTTGTACGCAGGCATGCTTGCGTGGTTTGCTACGCCAAGAAGCCCTGGACGACAAGTGTCCCAATGTGGATGTTCACCGGGCGGCAGCCGAGCTCCGTGGTGCTTTTCGCCACCCATTAACAGCAGATGAGTTGAGTGGACTGATTATCAAGCAGCTTGCTGTTGACCCGGACCTAGATTGTCAGTGCCTCTGTGCGACTGGCGTGTTTGGTCGGCACGGTGTCCTCTTCAAGATTACTTTGACAGGATATGGCTACACGTTTGTGGCCAAGGGCGTGCGCGCCAGTGACAGGAGAGCTGGAGCATGAGGAGACGATGTACAAGGCTGCTTACAACGTGCAGGGTCAGATCGTCCCCGTCTGCTTGGGCGTCGTTAAGCTGAACAGAGCCATCCCTCTGCACTCGTACGTCCTCGTTCGCCACATGATGCTGCTCTCCCACGCTGGATCGGATCTTTCTCGAATGAAATACTCGGCCAGCTTACCACTTGACATTGACATCGAGTACGAAACGCAGCGTACATGGGACGAGCTGTACGTGGAGGGCGTTGAGAATCAAGAACCCCGTTCACCCAACATGGCCTGGAACAACGAAGTGGGCCGCGTGATGCACTTTGATCTGTGCCGATCGACGCTGGTGCCAGACTACATCAAGAAGCACAACGCTGAGCGGGATCGTTGCATGTGGAGGGTCAAAATGGTGAGATGGCGGAAGAATATGGCTGGCAAGCTCGACAAGAATCAGCCGGCGACGCTGACGAAGCGTCATCTCGACGACTACCAGGATAACGACTCCAACAATAAAGACGGCATCTTGAACGGCATCATTGACGAACAAGCTATGGCGAAAAGGGTGAAGACATCGGATGACGAGGGGAAGAACGGGGCGTGAAATATTGGGCAAGAGCAGGGAAAAGAGGAGGACAAGGATTGTGAAGAGGGAAAAGGCAAGCAGTTGTTTGGAGCTGAGGAGTACCAATGAATGAGGGGAACCGGTCAGTAGACAGCCTGCACAATGCAGTTGATCTAGAATGTCATCCATGTTGGCATCAAATGCGCCTGATACTTTAGAAACATGGAAGAAAATTGCGACCCAAACAAGTCTCTTTTAAACCATTGTTGAGCTTGCAATTTGCAGCTGTCTTTCGTGACTTGTACACAAAAGTACGCGCGCGTGCAGAATTTGGTTCCGCGCTGGTCGTTTGCTAAATACACTGTCAATTTACTGGGACGCGGTGTCAGGTGACCTTTCCGAGCTAATAAAGGTTGACGGAGCTCCACTGTTTCCCGCACCCGGCTGTTCAATTGGAGCTCCAGAAAAAAAGTTCGAGATTTTGCTTTCAGACTTTTGTCCCTTCTTCCTCAGACCGTTGCCATTGCGCCTCGACTACCACGACAATCACCACGATGTCGACCTCTTTCCTACCTTTTCTTTACCCAGCGCGGCTAGTCCAACGGCCACTGCGGGCCCCCGCTGTCCGCCAATTCCTCCGCAGCCTCCACGCCACGGCACCCAACAACGTTGCAAGACAGCCACCACCAGGCCCGGATCCTTCGTCTTCGTCTTCCGCACCCTCGTCCTCGCCCTCCTCGCCTCACCGACCCCCGGCCCGCCGTCGGGCCGACCCCATCCCTTTTGAACTCCCTCCAGACATTGAGCGCAACCTCCTTCCCGACTCGGAGCGCCAAGAGGGCTTTGAGGAGCAAGACGACGACTTTCTCGACCAGGCAGGGCACATCAACCTGGGAGGGCACGGCGGCGCCGACGGAACCATTACACCCCTCGAGCGACAGGCGTTCCGCCGTATCTTCCGGGAAATCTCGCACCGCCAGCAGCAGGAGGACCTAGAGATGGACATGTATGGGTATGAGGGCAACCCCGAGTTGAGTGGAGAGTACGCCGGCGACGGTGAGGCCGAGGGCGGCGACATCGTCCCTGCAGATGTGCTGCCGAAACGTCGTGTCGTCGGCGATAATGTCCACCGCGACAAGGTCAATGCGATTGTCGGCGAGGCCACGGACGACCAGGTGCTGGCGAGGGAGCACCAGCGGAATTTAAGAAGGCAGGGCGAAGAGGAGGCAGCGGCTGCCGCCAGCCAGACGCAGACGCCAGAAGCGGACGTGAGTGTGCTAAGCTCACTCGGTTCAGCCGGATCACCCCCTGCTGCCGACCCCAACGCGGCTGCTAAGCGAAACCACATCCTGGCGCAGTTCCCGCCGAGTCTGCGGTCGGCCGCCGGCAAGGCGTTTGGTATCAAGGACGAGGCGCGTGCCGGACGGGCGATGCGCCAAATCAAGGAGGAGACGACGGGCACCCCGACCGAAGAAGCAGAAGAGGTCGAGCCACCCCCGCCCTCCCCGGCCGTGCTGGCCCGCCGCAAGCGCCAAGAAAAGATGGAGCTCGCCATGCTCTCTAAAAAGACCGACTTTGCCCTGTGGCAATACATGGAGGAGAATGTCTTTACGTTCGTCGACGAGTTTGGCATCGGCAAGACCCCCGAGGGTGCCAAAAAGGGCAGCAAGGTGTCCGCGAAACTGACCGCCAACGGCCCGCTCTACCCGGCCCTCCTGCTGCACGGCCAGCGTTTGCTGGATAGCCATTTCGCCGGCGGCGCAACCTCCCCGCTGGCTTTGGCCGTCCTTCCTCGCATCAAGTCTCTCGGCTTGGCGTCGTACGTCCTGGGCGCCAGCACCCAGCTCTACAACCACTTGTTGGGCATGCGTTGGTTGCGCCAGGGCGACGCCAATGCCGTTTTTGGTCTGTTGTCCGAAATGCAGCGTGCCGGTCTGGCCTTCGACCAAAGCACCCTCAATTTAGTGAAAAGCATCGAGTACCATGTGGTGCCCCTGACCGGTGGCCGCCCGGGGCTACCGATTCCGTCGCCCACTGTGGCCACGGATAACGAGACCGCGTTTTTGATCGCCGCGCTGAAACAGCTGCCAGAACTCGCGGCCGTCGCCAGTACGGCCGCCTACTGGCGCCAGGTCGTGGAACGGAGTGTCAACTGGGGCCGTCGGCTGTAAAGCGAGGGAAGCGACACAACGAAATAGTTTGTGTGTATTTAACATGTCGTACATCACTGGCGCATGTTGTGGTGCAATTGTATTATTGAGCATATAAAAGGCGTATTTGTTTTGATAAGGGATAAAGGATAAAGACAGCGGGCTAAGGGGACGGTTCAGACCGCGGACAGCCGCCTGCGGCACATAATTCACTTCACTTCTTTCTTTCTCTCCTTCAACGTCGTACTATGATTTATATCGAAAACGAAGACGTGTTGCAATGTTTACTACGGCATACCGGGCTGCGTACCGCACGCTCAACCACTTCACACCAACATTCAGAACCATGGCAACAACCACACCCAAAGGGCCATTCCGGCTCGCCACTGTCAACCCCCAGCCGGAGCGGGCCAAGAACGTCGTCAGCAAAGTCATTGCATGGCTGCAAGATCAATACACAATCACACATGTTGGAAATATCACCAGTAAATAGACATTGGGTTGATCACGGCTAACACCCCCAGCCGAGGACAAGGTTGCTGCCACTCTCGCCGAGCTCAAGCCTAATGTTCTTGTAAATCTCGTAGACACCTTCATACACATCAAGTACTTTGAGTCTGGGCTAAAATATCGAACAATCGAAAGAAAGAATACACCAAGAGAATCATACATGACCAATCCTTAGTTCATATCTTGTCGTCGGGATATACGGTGGGTGTAAGATGATCGTGGGTTGTTATAGAACGGAACTTTTCCCGCCAGCGTAGTCAACTGCGAACGGTGGTCTGCTGCCAAGACCTGTCGAGTTATGGATGGCTCTAATATCGGCATTAACTTTGTTAGCCATCGACCAACCGGCGGCACTAATGCTCTCCTTTTTACTAAAGAAGACGGAGATCACAGGTGAGTCGTCTTAATCTGCCTAGTATGCTGTGTCGGCATTGTTTGTACGCCTTATAGAAGAAATTGAAGACTAATAATCTCCGTACATCCCATCTCTCTTTTGCGAGAAGTCTGACCGTGGATGAATCGTTTTGCGTGTCTTGTGGTATGTGTTGCGTTTGTTGTAATAGTGCGAAAGCAACAGCAACCAACTCGTTGCTGGAATCCCACGCTGCATGCCAGTGAGGGTTCTTGGGAGAGACTACCACGAGGACACCCTTTTGGGCCTTGCTGCCCTAGCATGCTCCATGGTTGTGCCAGTTGCCAATCGCTATGCAGGTATAATTCGTCGTTTGTGATGTGGGAAAGCACGCTGGGCACGTCTGGCGATTGATCCCCTAGGTTGGTTCAGGGAAGAGGAGGAAACGGCGTCAGTGCGGCAGAATGGCCTTCGTGACCTAGCCAATCATAACGTGCAAGGCATCAGGCCTTTGCTGGGTGATGTGTGTTGGGAAGATCTACAGATATAAAATAGAGCCGAAGCAATATTTGGAATTTACTAGGTAGAAGAGTAGTATCCATATGATTCAACATATAAAGTGTGATACAATGAAGCTGTAATAATCAAAAACAACCATAAAAGACATACTTTCTGCATCTCGAACAAAACAAATAAATAAATAAAAGCAATTATGTAAACCTCCTCCAAAAACCGTACAACTCCCGCGCGCGACCTAAATGACGATAGTAAGGTGAAATGTGTCCGGTTTATGCAACGTAATGCAAGTGGTCTTTACAACTGTGGAAGAGCTTTTCGCCTGGTTTAATCCTCATATAGGTACCGTCACATACCGCACAACTCAGCACCCCTTCCGTCCTAATTTTGTGAGGCTCTCCATTTTCTGTTTTTGCATGCCATGTCGCGTCTGTCAGCGGGTCTTCAGGCTCTTTTCTTTCATGTCGAGTTTTGTTCGTTGCCCTCAACGGAAGTGATTTCGTCCTGTCGTGGCCTGTGACTCTCTTGACTTTCTTGTCGTATTGCCCGTAAAGGACACGATTAGGTCCTGGACGCCCTTGTCTGTATACGTCGTCTCCGGGAATAAGAGGATTTGACAAAACACCGGGGGTATCGGTTCGGTGCGGGTATGAACCGCCTGGCCCTTTGTATGGTTGGGAGGGCGCGGCAGCCGCTTGCCGTTCAACACTGGCGGCGGAGTGGATCCGGTCGGGACTGGTGACAGGCAAGTGATTGAAAGTGTACTAATGGCATGGTTAGGATATGGCTTCGTGACAACTTGAGATACTAGGAGGTTGTAACTCAAATAAAATAACAAGCATACATAGGCTTCACCATTGTTTATACAGTCCGGCAAGGGTGGGATATAACTTTGAAACACTGCTTGTTGCTGCGCAAATTGTTGTTCCTCGATTTGCTCCTGGGAGAGTTGTTGCAGCACAAGTTCTTGTTGCGTGACATGCTGCTGCTGCTGTTGTTGTTGTTGTTGTTGTTGTTGTTGTACGGCATGAGATTCTTTGAGCTGTTGTTGTTCTTCTTCAAAAGATAATCTAGACAAGTTGTGACAGGCTGCATCCAGTTCAGTTCCATCTGGACCAGTACAGTCGATTAACTGGCTGGAGTCATCGTAACAGTCGAAAGGGGAGAGACCGAAGTATGAATTGTGTGAGGAACCAGTCGATGGCGAAGTAATGGTGGTATCGTTGGACTCTGAGCTCAAAATGGAAGTAGAACTAGCATGTGACTCCCCCGGGGTGAACGAAGTTGTCGAAGACCGTGGCGGACTACTCGTGACTCTCGTCAGCGAGTTTGACCGGGTGCCGCCATGATAGTCATGTCTCCTGTGCGATGACCTGTCCTTGTCCTTGTCTCCGTCTGTGTCTGTGTCTGTGTCTTTGTATATTTCCTTTTCTTTGCCTTTGTCCTTGCCTCTACCGCCCTTGCCTTTGCCTTTGCCTTTGCCCTTGTTCTCGTGTTTCGTATGGCGGCTCACCATGATGGTCGCCGATGTTCGAAGTGTTTGGCGTAGAACAGGCAGCGATTCAGACACTCGAGGCACAACGCAGGGCAGAGTTGATTTTCGTTACCTTGGGGAAGATGACAGCAAAAGACAACAACGGAAATCAAATACCATAAGCAAGAAGTGGCGTATACGATAACTAAATAAACACTGGAGACCACGTATATATAGCGCCGCAACGAAACGACAATATTCGACACAGGCGCGGCCAAATGCTGTTTCTTTTCCCCAGCACGAGACACGCCTCACGAGAGCCTCCATGGCGTATTTCCTTTTCCTCTCACATTTTGGCGACTCGTCTTGCCGTGGTATGTTCACGATACATATCGTGGTGGCTAATCGCAACCACCAAGAAGATGGCTGGCGCTTTGTGGTTGTTTCATTTTCCTTCCATGTCTTCCTTTTGTTTTTGCACTTGTGCGTCTACTATGCCACGTCGCAGCATTTTCTCAGGCCGATGTAGATGTTTGAGGCTCAAGCTGAGGATATATGCTTCTGTAAGGCGTCGTTAGGGCGTCGTGAACAAAAAGTATATAAGATGCCGTTTTCGTCGGGCGTTGAAATCAAATGGAAAGCGGCTGAACATGGACGCGACATATGGTGATTGGTCTGCGAGAACGCCATATCGCGTGATAGGGCGCCTCAGAATTTGTGTCTCTGTATGTGTGTGTGTCGCACATGAATGTACAAGGACCTATAAAGGTTGAGATGCACCCGAGTGTGGGTGGTCACAATAGGGCACGGGGTGCTTCTTTCTACAACGTAAGACAACCACGGATGGACGGCACCCTCATTTTGGCTGATTTGGTTTCGTCTTTTGGTCACCGCCCCCTACACCCATTTCTTTCATATTTATTCTTCCGGTCAAAAACCGGCAAATAAAAGGCACGCCCTCTTCCGGCCTTTCGTTGCACCATTTTTCATCACTTTTTGGCCTTTGCGGTTTCGTCTCCCTATTTGTCTTCCTCTGTCACCAGAGCACTGCCGCGTCGTATTCGGCTATCCCTTGACTCGCAGCAATTGACTCAGACCACTCGACGCGCTCTGCAACATGGAGGGTATGACAGGCGATAAATGAACGGGAGCAGTCTGCCCTGCGCAGGATTTGCGACACGGATACTTTGTCCGCCCAGTCACAACATCATGGCATACACGCGAAAACCTGCCCATAGAACTTGATCACAATTTTTGCCCTTAAAACTTGCCCATCACCGGGATTTGGACTGCTCTTACACAAAAGCATCGATGCCAACAAAAAAATACGACAGACACAAATGACAACATCAACCCGAATCCCTCACAGAAACCATGTTGCCAACAAAGCCCCGGGCATTTTCGAGTACATCAGCATCCAATACCTTCTTGAATCCATCGTCTAACGTCCAATTTCGAACGGAGCACCAACGCTATGGCTGTATGTCCGGATTCAAGCGAGTGTGGCATAGTTTCACATGCCCTATAAGGCGCGACACCAAACGGTCGGCTCCCAAACGACGACCGACTTCGGTTCAAACTCCAGTCTCAGAAAAATACCCAGAGTCGTCGAGCACCGGGCCAACAGCAGCCAAAAAGAAGGTTGTACCGGCTAGACCCGAGCATTTCGAACCTCCGACGACACTGACGACACAGACAACACCGACAGCTCCTCTCACCCGACCTTCACCTCCAACCGACGTCTTCTTTGCGCAAGTACTTGAACGTGCCTTCAATGTCAGCGGTTTGCCTGTCAACGAGGCAAGCAAACAGGCAGCCGACGAGATTGATGCTGCATGTCCACCCTGTAGCGGAGACAATGGACCAGGAGAAGGCCAGGCGTATCACGACGATAGACAGAAGCCCACTGCCGACTACGTATGGACACTCTGGACGACACTGCTGCAGACGGTATGGCAGCTGCCTGACAGTAGCTACGCGATAAACCGTAAACACGACATTATTGTCGGCATCGTTGACGAGCTCCGCACGCGGAAGGAGGGTGTCTTGCACACATGGGTGGTAAGTCTTAACTACCTTTAAAGAAGGCGATTTAAGATAGAACTAACAGCCTGTCATAGGAAACCTCTTATCTATGGACCGACCTGCCCTTTTTCGAAGTACGCATCTCGGATACCGGCCCGAGCCCGGTCCTGTCAAATCTCGGTGACCCCGACAAGGACGAGGTTCGGATCTGGCGCAACCAGAATGGATATTTAGCACGCTGCTTCGAGGCCGGCATCACCGACTGGGACCACTATGCTATGAAGGCGTTGCGGGCGGGTCTTGAAGGCCAGGAAGAGGGTAAAGAATTGTCAACAGTGAGTCTTGAGTGCGAAATTCTTGCAGCGACCGAGTGGCTTATCCACGCCAGCCGGAAACTGCATCGATGGGCAGAGGAAAATGACGAAGATGCTGCCAACGGCGTGTACGATTACAGTGATGGCCTCCCGGGCG
This sequence comes from Ophiostoma sp. CBS 140.51, assembly GCA_029298735.1. NCBI lineage: Eukaryota > Fungi > Ascomycota > Sordariomycetes > Ophiostomatales > Ophiostomataceae > Ophiostoma > Ophiostoma sp. CBS 140.51. Next base: position 14,660 of record JANSLP010000072.1, on the reverse strand, counting down.
GGCCGTTATTTTCGGGCCGGCCCGGCCTGTCCGTTGCCCGTTGGAATTTTTGGAAGGAGCGACTCGACGAGCTTTCGCGGAAACGGCCGAAAAAGGAACCGGAAACAACAGGGTCGGAAGTAAAGGGTGATTTATCAACATACGAGCTATTCTCACAGGAAGTGTACGCTGCTATCGAGAATGCTTTGAAGCGGATGCGTGAGGTTGACGACACGAAGTCAAACAGGGCGTGAGTCCCCGCCTTGATGCTTTACGCTATTGAAATTACAGCAGGTTGTTTCTCTCTTGATATAATTCTCCTTTATTTATTTTACTAAGGCTGCCACTATTAGTTAACGTTCGTGCTAAAACACTTCACGTGAAATGCACTTTATCATAAAACCACTGATTATTTCCAAGACCTCCGTTTACCCTGACATTAAGTAAAAGGACGTAAAAAGATGACAAAAAAAAAGAGACCGAGAGTTCGATATCGTGCTTCTAAGAAAGAAGCGCATCAGGATTTGAGCCCGATGCGGGGGTCGAACCCGCAACCTTGAGATTAAGAGTCTCACGCTCTACCGATTGAGCTAACCGGGCGTTCGATCTCATTTGTTTGGATGTTTCCACAGCGCCCGTGGCGGGCTTCATTAGTCCAGGACTGGTTTCTCGAAAAGGCTCCTTTGCGAAATACTTCTTCAAATTCTTGTTGTTGGCTAGCCAGGATTCTGGCCTCCGTTTCTTCTTTCGCGAAGTATGAGTGCAGGATCGACAGTGAGAGTCTGTCCTTGCCCTCATGATAATTTGTCAGTGATTTTCCCATATTTTCTTTTGGTGAAACGGCCACTATTACTCTGCTGTGCTATCAGGGCCCCATCATAATTCCACTGGCGTCTTCTATGTACTTGAGGTCTGCCTCATTGAACGTACGGACCACTTCAGCCTTGAGCGACTCCATAGCGTCGTTGGCCGTCGGAAACTCGCCGTGCCAACACTTTCGAATCGTATCGGCGAACAACAGTTCTCCCGTCACAGGACTCGTACCGTTTGTGTCGTCATCGCCTTTGCTTCCGCCCGATGCTGCGGCACCCTGTGCAGAAAAGCCGGGAAACTCGCCTCGCTGAAACATTGCCTCGACATCGTCGTCGGGCACCAAGTCGTAGGGCCGCACACCCGTCACAATATGGTAGATGCACGAGCCCAGGGCAAAAAGGTCTGTGACGGCTTTGTAAATCTCCCACGACTCGCGCGGCATGTAGTACCGCTGGCTCTCGGCACACAGCGGCGGCTGGCCGGGTATGCTACTCCCCGCCAGGTCAAAGATGCGCACGCCCAACTGTGCATCAAGGCCCATGTTCTCCGGCTTGATGTCACAATGGATCACGTCGTGGGCATGCAGCACGGCAATGCCGTCCGTGGCCTCGAGCACCCACCGTGCACGGTCCCGTAGAGAAATCGAATCGTGACGTCGGCGTAGTCGGTTCTCTATGTCGGGGTGTTTCTCCCCTTTCAAGGACTTTGTGTTCAGAACCTGTTTGAATGTGAAGCCGCGCAAGTACTCGTGGAGCGTGTTGTTCGGCAGGTACTCGAGCGTTAAGTACACGTCGAGCTTGCCGTCCGTCTGATGACTCATGCATGCGTAAAAGTCGACGGAGCACTTCCGGAAGATGCTTGTAGACGGCAATCTCATTTCGAAGATGCTGCGCCTGCTGCTTCAAGATAAACTCGTCCTTGCGCCAGATTGCTACCGACTTGCGAATGCGTGTGCCACAGGGCAGCAGATGCACCATGCCCGAGTTGCCAGTGCCAATCATCGAGTCCTAGACGTTTCTGCTGTATTAGCGAGTTGCACTATAAGTACGATAAAATTTCATGTCGAAGGTCTTATGAGCATTCACCATCTGTCGACGCTCTTCCGTGCCATGCTCAATGACATACGTCTTGTAGGTGTTGCCATTCTCGTCCACCCTGCTCGAGTTTTCGATCTTCTTTTTGCCCTTCGCCCCAGGTTGGACGTTGTCTTCATTTGCCATTTTTGTTGAGCATGATAATTAAATAAATGGCCTATATTTTATTTTTAAACCAAAAAAAAAGAAACAACAGTCTAATTTATTTTCTTCTCATTTTATGCTCACAAAAAATATTTATCATCATTCCTTATTTTTCACAAAGTAGTTTCAGCGAAAGTTTTCATATTAGAAAGCTATCCCACTTTTGTAATACGACCAGACATTCTTGGCATTGATCACGCAGATACATTCCTCCCAGTCCGTGATACCAAATCCAAAGATGATAATAGTAGGAAGGGTATACGCATTAGCACAGAACTTTAATTTACTACGGCTGTTGGCCGGCCTTAATCCTCGCCACTGTTTCTTCCTTTGCTAGGTAAGGATGGAGGATGGACTTCAAGACTGTGTCTTTACCCTCTCGAATAAACTCGGGATCGTGAGCCAGGGCCAGATGCATGCCATACGAGTTGACGGCTTCACGGAGTTTCTCAATCGTCTCCAAAGCGGCATCCAGGTCCAAATGCAGGCAGAGCTTGGTGCTATCTGGGCCCGAGACTGCGATCTGGCTCCGGCCATCAAAAATTGCCCTGGAATGGCAGCAATCACTGCCCAGCAAAATGTGCTCACCCGACGGGTGCCGGACACACGCAGCCAGGTTGCCGGGCATATGGCCGGGCGCTTGGATGATCCAGAAGCTGCAGTCGCCAAAGTAGTCCATGGCCGCATCAAAAGGGCCCCACGGGGCCCAGTGCCCGTCGAGTTCACTGCACGGTTCTGTCCGTACGTTTTCATCGTCACTAAAGAAGCGCGAGTCCCACTGGCTTGCCATGGTAGGTTCGAGGTTCTGGATATGGCCCGGACGACAATATGATATCGTGCCAGGCCCAAACAGGGCGCTCGCATTGGGGAACTCGCTTCTTAACGGCCGGCAGTGGTCCCAATGTGCATGGCTATATTCTCAGACGGTAAGGTTAGCCTCGTACTACTGCAGCAAGGATCGGTTTGACTTCTTGGATGTGTGATAACTTACCTGAAGATGACCGTATCAATCTCTGCTGGATCATGACCAATGGCCTTCAACTGCTCTGTCAAGGGAATGCGTGGTCCTACTGGATTTGCACCCACCCATTGATTAGCCAGCACGCTTGGTGTGTAAAGGCTGCGGTCCTATTATCTCGTTAGATGAGAGCGGGGAACATGTTATTTCTGGCGATGGACGAACTTTACTAATGCCAAGATCCCAGAGGATCTTTCTTCCTGAAGCTTTGTGTTGGATGAAGAAGCACCAGTCGTACAGAAAGAATGGACGAGAATGACCACCCTCGTGCAGTCTCCAGTCTTCCGTGGTCCGGAAGCCGCCTCCGTCAAGGAGGACGATCTCCACAGTACCGCTGGCTGCAGGCAGTTGCCTTTGAGATGACATTTTGTTGTGTGTGCTTCTTGATGAATTTTTTGGGTGTTTATCTTTTGTTCCTAGAAAACATAACGAGCTCAAAATAAGTACAGGTACAATTGGGGTAGTATGTTTACGCAATACATGATTTTCTCGGCACAATATGGCTTACTGTTTCATAGATACCTTCTTTACTTGCCGCACTTATTTCCCACAGTTCCAAGGAGCCCCTGGCGCGAGGGCTGTTTGCGGGGAGACCGCGGGGCGGCTAGGAAAGCTACCCCAATGGGGTATGATTTGAGAGTTTGCATATTTATTCTGAACTCATGATACCCCACTGTCTCCAACTTACTGTTCAACGTGCAATACTGAGAAGTGTAAAGTTGTGTCAGTTGGAGAAGCTTGGGGGAACTTTGTTGAAACCAATTAATCCATCTGCAGTGTGACTGGATCTTGATCACATTTTGATTTGCATCCGCCAACCAACAATGCTCTTTACTTGCTGAAAACAATCGCCACGTTGTTACACCCTCATTTGTCTCTTGCCTTCTCTTCTTCACACGGTCCAAGCATCATGACCATGGCCACTCCAATCAAACTCGGCTTCATAGGTCTAGGTGCCATGGGCTTTCCCATGGCCTCCAACTTGATTAGAAATTCGGCCAAGGGATCACAGTTGTTCATCTACGATGTTTCGGAGGCGTCCTTGAAGCGCTTTGCAGAGAAGCATCCTGACTCGACGGTCATTTGCAAGTCACCCGCTGAGGTTTCGAAATCCACGGTAAGGGCCTTTTCGACCTTTGCTATGCCACTGATGACCTTAGTTCCATCTAACAATGAGAAGGATATTTTGTTTACGATGCTACCAGAGGGTTCGCATGTCAAGTCCGTGTACCTGGACCCGGTTACGGGCGTCTTGCACGACGGCATGACTGCCAAAATTCTCATCGACTGCTCTACCATTGACGTGGACACCCCCCCGCTTGTTCTAGACGAATTGCGCAGCCGCCACCCTAGTGCATCCTTTTTTGACGCTCCTGTGTCGGGCGGCACACTGGGCGCTGAGGCTGCTTCCATCACCATTATGCTGGGTGCCTCGGAGCAAGATCCGCTCTACCCCATGTTGCTGGCCCAGTTGAGTCTCATGGGAAAAAATATTGTTGCCTGCGGAGGACCAGGTATGGGCCTGACGGCTAAGATGTGCAACAACTACTGCTCGGGACTTATTGCTCTGGCTACGGCCGAAGCCATGAATATTGGCATCCGCTCGGGCATGGATCCGCGCCTGCTAGGCCGTGTGTTTTCCAGCAGCACCGCCCAGAGTACCATCTGTGACAAGTGGAACCCTGTCCCGGGCGTTGTGCCCGCAGCGCCGTCCAGCCACGGCTACCAAGGCGGCTTCAAAGTGCAGCTGATGGCCAAAGACTTTGGGCTGGCCATGCAGGCCGCCGAAAAAGTTGAAGCAACAACACTTCTCGGCCCTGCAGGTCTAGAAACCTACCGCAAGGCAGCCCAAGACCCGAATTGCCGGGACCTGGATTCCCGTGTGGTCTTTCGTTACATTGGTGGTGACGAGAAGTGGCAAGATAAGCTGTAGTATCTGGGAGCTGTCTTAAGTGGCGTGTAAACAAATCTAACGAAAAAAAACATATGTACCGCAGAAAAGCTACTTGATAAAAGAACCAGACGAATAAAAAGTCAATAGTGAGTGCCTGTATTCCGTGCGTTCTTAACAGTTCGGGTTGCATTTCTTACCCCAAGCCACACCAATTATGTGTGTGGGGTCAAGTAAACAAACCTATGGCGTCGGTTTTCTATTTAGCTTACTTTGTCTCATATCTCAAGTATCATGATAGCACTATCAACTTGAACAATATACACGGATAGCATACTATCGTTGTAGCTAGAACAACATTTTTTGATATGGGGAAGAAAAAGAAGGCAGCTGAATCATCTATATACTATTTCCTTTCGAATTTAGATATTTATTCTGATAACCTCAAGGTTCCGTCTCTTGATATTTTGCCAAGTCAGTTTGCAGAGATTCTTATCTCGAAGGTAATGATCAACTGCTCTTTGACGTATTGTAGTGTTGAGTGAAGTCGTAGTTCAACGCATGGGCACCCTAAAGCTGAGTTAGTGGAAAAGGTCATCAAAGAGGAGGGTGTCTTATTAGACAGAGAAATATTCAAGACTGAAAACATACCTCGGCCATTTTCTGTTGCAGATCTTTGTCTGTCTCGCACTTCTTGCACAGCTTGAGGAACTCGTCCTTCTCGAGAACTTCGTTGGGAGGTATGACAAACATACGACGCAAGTTGTCGCTCGAGATGGGGTCGACGATTTCCAGATACCGCTTGCGCCGGATATTGCTGTAGATGTCGAGGATGCTCTCGTCGGCCACGCCGGTATAGATGCCCTTGAGGCACTCGTACAAGCCGCCAACGTCAACGATACCACCAGTCAGGCCAAGGCCGCCGCTAAGTTGTTAGTGTATGAGCTGTCAAAAAAGGTGGAAGCAGAGTGGACGTACAAAGGATTGCACAGATGCGCGGCATCAGCGGCCAGCAGGAAGCGGCCCACACGCATGCTCTCGGCAAGACGCTGGTGCACCTTGTAGGGACTGATATTGACCAGCTTGTAGCCGCCAGGGTCCGGGTGGCCGGGAAGAATGGTCTTGAATTTCTCGGGCTGCCGCGCAATCAGCTCGTCCCGCGTCAGGCCGGGCACCTCGCCGTAGGTCACACGCCACATGCCGTCCTTGGTGATCTTTGCCGCCATGTGCCAGTGCACCGGGTCGATGAAGAAGTTGGAGTCCCAGTAGTTGTACTTCTCAAAGGGGTAGTAGACCTGAGTTGTTAGAACGTATTGTTGTCAGATGGTATCGGGCAGAACTTAACTCACATTGGTGGCCACAATCTGCTCGTCCCAGGTGCGGCCAGGAAACTCCCAGTCCCCAAAGAGCGAGCGGCGGATAATGCTATTGGCACCATCACAGCCCACAATGTAGTCGGCTTCGAAGCGCGTCGCCTCACTTGATCCGGTTACCTCCACGTCCACCCATGCCGTGTTCTCGTCCTGACCGATGCTAATGACCTTGTGGTTGAAAAGATACTTGATACAAGGAAACTTCCTGGAGTGGTTGTAAAGGATGCGGCCCAGCCGGTCCAGCGGCAGTGCAACCATGCGCTCGGGATCATCCTTTTGAGACTCGCCATTGTTGCTGCTACCGTTGTTGATGCCAGCAATGAACGTGCCGTCCAATTTGCGCCAGGCGACTCCGTCTGGCAAAAAGCCCTTTTGTCGAATCTCGTCGCCTACGCCGGCCAGGTTCAGTACACGCATGGCCGGAGGGGCATAATGGGTTGCGCGGGGATTCTCATCCAGCTTGTCGGCTTGATCCAGTATGGTGACTGGAATGTTCTCTTTGGCCAGAAGAAGGCCCAGCAGCAGGCCTGCAGGTCCTGCGCCCACGATTAAAACCTGACGCACCTTGTCAATTTGTGTTTGTCGAGATCGAAATAATGCCGTTTATCTAGTTTGAATACCTTTGAGAATCCTGGTTCCATGTCTGTGATGTACGCAGATATCCAGCTATTTCGTGCTTTAAAAAAAGAAAAAGAAAGAAGAAGGAGTCTTCTGTGAAACAAAATTTGGTTGAATTCAATACTTGACTTCGTAGACCTCTAACAAGGAAGTGGCACCTCGTCGAGATATTTCAGTAGACCCTAGGAGGCAAAGGAAAACTCTCATATGCTCAATTGTTTATTTACCATACTTATGTGGTCTCATTTAGACGTACGAGCTGGGGTAGTTTATTTTAGTCTAACTCAACGGACGTTTTCTTTTGTGTGCAGCCCCGCGCGAGATCTTCTTTTTGGGGCAGTCGGTACAGAATGTGGGGGGCCTTTTGCGGGGAGAGACACGACGAGAAACAATGCGGTCTGTTGTGGTGCAACCAAACACAGTGCATCAAAGGGGCATTCATTAGTTTTCTGCTATTGAAGCTGACCTTTTCTTTTCCAGTCCTCTCAACAAGCTCGTCTCTTATTTTCCATTCAATTTTCATACTACACACGTGCTGCATCATATCTCACGATGAAGTCAAGCTTGTTAAGTGAGATTTACTTTCGAATTCAAGCGTTGCCGCTTAGCAACGTCACACCTAATGGTTACAGCGGCATCCTCAAGTTTGTTGTAGCCTCTGTTTTTATTGTCATTGGAGCTTATTTATACCTCGTTCCGAATTCTTTGACGGTATGTACAGCCACCATTCGCCTTTGCACGGTTTCTTTCATTACTTATTTGTCCATCATGCTGATATCTCAAAGGACCCACGCAGACGATCACTGCCTCCAGGACCGCGCGGCTATCCCATTGTGGGCAACCTGTTTGACCTGTCCGACTCCGAGAAAGTGCGTGTCAAGGTGCGCGAGTGGCACCAGAAATATGGCGACATCTTTTACACCAAGATTGGCAGCACCGACTACATCTGGCTCTCGTCGCCCAAGGCCGTCAAGGACTTGATGGACAAGAAATCCGGCATCTATTCGTCGCGGCCGTACCTGCCGCTGGCGCAAGATGTAGCCAGTGGCAAGTCCCGCCAGCTGTTCATGGCCTACGGCCCGGAATGGCGCAATTTGCGGAAGCACAGCCATGCCCTCCTCAACCTGAACGCGTCCAAGCAATACATGCCCGTGCAAGATTTTGAGAGCAAAGTGGTCCTCAACGATCTGTTGACCCAGCCCAATGAGTACTACACTATCAATCGGCGGTACTCCACGTCTGTGATTATGCTCGTCGCCTACGGACACCGTATTCCTTCTTTTGCCGACCCCATGATTACCAGGATCTTTTCTGTTTTGGAGCATCTCTCACTGATGAGCGCGCCGGGTGCATGGGTGGTCGAGACGCTGCCCGCTTTGGCCAAGCTGCCTCAGTGGATGGTCGGCAGCTGGCGGAAGTGGGGCGAGAAGGTTTTCGCCCACGACAGCAAGATTTACCTTGACTTTTGGGAAACTCTCAAAAACCAGGTCAAGGCTGGCACGGCCAACAACTGTTTCTGCAAAGACTTTTACCTTGCCGACCCAGCCAAGAACGGCATAAACGATCTATTGGCAGCCTACACTTGTGGTGGTCTTGTCGAGGCCGGCTCCGAGACCACGGCGACGACCATCAACAACTGGCTGCTGGCCATGGTCCTGAACCCAGACACCCTCAAAAGGGCACAGGAAGAAATCGACCGTGTTGTCGGGCCCAGTAGACTTCCGCAGTGGGACGACGAGTCCAGCCTGCCGTATGTGCGTGCCATGATCAAAGAAACCCTTCGCTGGCGTCCGGTCAACAAGTACGGCATGTACCACTCGTCCACCGAGGATGACTGGTACCAGGACTATTTTATCCCCAAGAACTCAGTTGTTGTCCTCAACTGGTGGCAAGTTCAACTTTTCTGTCTTTACTTTTCTGTCGTTGTGATTTTTCTGACAATATCTGAAGGGCCATCCATAACGATCCGCGTCGCTACAAGAACCCCGATACCTTTGACCCTGCCAGATACCTGAATCATCCTTTGAGTGCTGCAGAATACATTAATGTGGCAGACCCTAACGACCGGGACCACTTTACCTACGGTGCTGGACGGTACGAATCACGGCCACTACCCACATTTGTCTTTTCAAAGTATCGCCTCTCACTGCATCGGCTAACTTTTACACCCCATCACAGACGCGCTTGTCCTGGAATCCATGTTGCCGAAAAATCGCTTTTTATCATCATTTCACGTGTAGTATGGGGCTTTAACATTGGCAAGAAGCAAGCCTCCGACGGCTCCTTCATCGAGCCGACTTCGAAGATGATGGAGGGCTTTTTGAGTGTACCGGAGCCCTTTGACTGCAGCATTACCGTCCGCTCTCTGGCTCACAAGAAGCTTATCGAGAATGTCTTTGAGAAGGCCCAGGCTGAAGGTTTGAACTACAGATCGTGATGGATAAACATTGTTGTTGGGAAAGGACAAGGGTGGGCGAGTGGGAAGTCAAGAGTGGGGCATGATGGTGGTAGCATCTTTAACAACTAAGCATAGTGAGAGGGGAAAACACTGAATTAACTGGCACTGAAAATGAAAACAACTATATGTCCGTTTAAATGATGCTTTGGAGTCAGAATTGTGAAGGTGGATGAGCTAGGCAGACAAGAGCAAACAAAAAATAACCTCATTCGTTTTATTTACTTCCGCTATAGATTACATTAAAAATAGCAGCCTCTATTCGAGAAACAGTCAACTTTACTGTTTCATGGATTACGCAAAGAGACACGAAGTCTATTCCACTTTCCTTTACCTTGGTGCTTTTCAAGGAGGGGCAATATATGTGGTTGAGGGGACTACTCTAGGTAGTGGACGAATGTGGGGGGGATATTACACGCATAGAAGGGGCAAAGGGCCGAAAGAAATAAAACAACAATTAGCTTTGTTACTTTTCACTTCGTCACTTTGTTCACACACAATACGAAACAACATAAAACACTATTCTTATCTACATCATGGACTGCGATGTTGGTTTCATAGGTAGGTGGTGCATCTTGAGCGAAGGCCACATTCAAGAAATGCTATGATTACTGACCGTGACTCCAAGGCCTCGGTGCCATCGGCTTCCCCATGGCGGTGGCGGTTCGACGCTCACTGGACAAAAAGCATATGTTGTACGTCTTTGATGTGTACATGCCGTCCTGCGAGCGCTTCAAGGAACAAAACTCCCAGTTCGGTCCCATTGAGATCCTCACGACGCCTCGTGACATTGCTACAAAGGCCGATGCCGTCATCTCCATGGTGCCCGGGCCGCCTGAAGTGAAGAAGATTTTCCTCGACGAGGACACCGGTATGATTGGTGCACCAGAGAACCACAACCGACTGTTCCTTGAGTGTAGCACCATCGACACCGAAACAGCACGCTCGGTGGCTGCCAAAGTACACGAGGCCAAGCGCGGCACATACATTGACGCACCGGTCTCGGGCGGCGTGCCTGCAGCGGAGAACCGTACTCTCTCGTTCATTGTTGGCCATGCCAAGCGGGAAGGAATGTCCGTCTTAGACAGACGACTGAACGCCCTCATTCTGAGCATGGGTGACCCCAACAAAGTGTTCTGGTGCGGCGGCATCGGCTTGGGCCTGGCGGCCAAAATCAGCAATAACTACATCTCCTGTTCTGTGCTGCTTCTCATCGCAGAGGCCATGGCCATTGGCGTCAAGGCGGGCGTCGATCCCAAGCTGCTCCAAGAGGTCATCCACAACTCGACCGGTCAGACGTTCATGGGTGACAACGTATGCCCTGTACCCGGTGTCGTGGCCCATGCACCAAGCAGCAACGACTGGAAGCTCGGCTTCAAGACGCAAATGTTCCTCAAAGACCTGTCGCTGGGCATCAACACGGCACGCCAGCTCGACCTCGACCCGACCATGGCAGAGCAGGCCTACCGCGTCTTTGAGAAAGCATCACAGGATCCCCGCTGTATTGTACGTCTTGCATATTCTCCCTTCACCTAAAAGCTTGACATATTGTTAACATCTGATCCACAACAAAGGACCGAGACGGATCGTCTGTCTATTTGTATATCACCGATGAACAGACGGAAAACGGGTCAACGGACAAGTCAGAGTTGTAGAATACAGCTATATATGATTACATGGAATTATAGATAGTGATCTCTCAATCTCCAAGCCCACATTGATTTTCTTATTTGATTATGTATTATTTGCTACCATTGGTTCGGCCTTGCACCCGGGGTAGCATGGCAGTGGCTCTCCTACTTTCTGGAAATAATATAATAAGATTATGTGCAGTCTATCTACTTCATACCAAGAAGAATATCCTGTCCTTTGCGAACATTTTGGCAGAGTTGTTCTCCCATCCACTGGGGTTCCGTGTCATACAGAGTGTCTTCAAATTCCACAATGTTATTTCCAGCAACGAAGAACGACTTTCCGTTCACAGGCTGAACAATCGGCAGAAACAAGGCCATGCCGGCGCCTTCTGGGGTGTTCTTTGGCAGGGTCCAATTGTCCACCCAGTCCCCAAACGCCATGGGAGTTACTACGCGTAGACGAACGGCAATAATTAGCAAAAGCGGCCTTTGAGGATTTAGTAAATCGAATCAGGCACTTACTCGTCAACCATGGGGCCACAGTATTGATTGTTACGTTTCTCTTCACGACCTCGGAACGCAAACCACGCATGACACCCACCACGCCAGCCTTGGCGGCACAATACATGTAGATGGGCGGTGCCGGAAAGAAGGCGCCGGCCGAAGACGTCAAAACAATCTGGCACGCCGTTTCAGGCCATTTGGTAAAGTAGTGCATCGCACAGCGGACGACATAGAGCTGGCCCACGAGGTTGATGTCAATGGATTTGAGGGAGGGTGCCGCCAGCTTGCCATCGTCGGTGAAGGTCTCGTCGAGCAGGTCTTCGTGTGTGTTGACACCGGCGTTGGACAGAACACTGTGGATGGTGCCGAACCGTATCGTTGTGGCCTGGAACAGGTTCAAGACATCGTCCCAGTTGGACACGTCGCACTTTCGAAAGAGTACGCGGTCTTTGTGTTTCTCAGCCAGTTCGGTGCCGAGCCTGTTGTTCCAGTCGCCAATGGCAACATTTGCACCATGTTCTTTAAGTGGCACATTAGATTAGAGCCTTATGATTATTCTAGGGAAAATCTACGTACCAAGAGCAATATCAACTGCTGCACGACCGATGCCAGACACTCCTCCGGTGATGAGGATTGTCTTTCCACGGAGGACTGTCAAATCTGCGGGAGTGATTGTGTAAGAGGTCATCGTTATTAACGATTTTTTTTTGGATTTCTTGGGGCGTGTATGGGAATGTAGGTCAGGTCTTTTCCCAAAACGATTACTTCAGAATGGGAAAAAGACGTCAAAAGTCAACTTCCACTCAGTGCACGTAGTTGTAGTAGTCAACCTAGTGTGCTATGCTCTCATCAAGGAAGACGGATAAGACGGATCTCGTGTAAATTGAAAAGAAAGGCTGTCCAATCATACAATGGCCCGCAATTCGTGGTCGACATGGTGGTTAAAGGCATGTTTGGGGAATTTTTACCCCCCGACCCCAAATGCGGAGAATTTCTACCCCACATCACTTCATCGCGAGGCAAGTAGAAGACAGCCTACCAAATTACACGGTTTCTCGTGCCAAACATCGCCCCGGATGTAAAGTTGTAATGAAAGATCAAGGCACATGGGGAAATACGAAGAGAAGGGTCCATAGCAGGCCGAAATTTTGACTAAAGTCTAGGCAAACAACCCCCACACCACAAGCCACAAGACAACAGTCAGGATATTTGTTCTGAAATTTGTTTACAACCTACGGCTGCTGGATCCGCTTAGTTTTATCGATACGCATCAACACACCTCAACCAATCAGAAAAGAGCAACGCACATTGAACCCGTTTCTTGCTACCGGGATACGTCCATCATCATGACCAACAACAATCAGCACACCTCTGGTACCGTGCTGCAACGCGGGACTAAGGAGTACGAGAAGGCCCTGGGAAATTATTTCAACAGTGAACCGGTGGGCCGCTTCCCCGTGGAGATCCATTCCGTCCAGTCTACGGCAGACGTGGCAGCTGCTCTCAAGAGAGCTCGCGAGCTCGGCGTACCCGTGGGCGTCAAGTCTGGAGGCCATCTGCCATCGAAACCATCGCTCATAAACGGCGGTATTCTTATTGAGCTGGACAAACTGAACAGGGCCGTGGACTACGATGCGGTATCTGGCGTCGTTTCGTTTGGCCCGGCCGTGCGTGTCGAGGAGGCATGGAAGGCGACGGATGCCGTGGGCCGGTTCTTTCCTTTTGGACATGCACCTGATGTAGCCCTGGGTGGTTTTTGCCTTGCCGGCGGCCAAGGATTCTTCATGCGAGGCTGGGGTGCCACCATTACCAACTGGATCATCCAGCTGGAAGTTGTGGTGCCCAGCGGCGATGTCGTGATTGCCAGCCGGACTCAGAACCAAGATCTCTTCTGGGCGGCCCGCGGGTCTGGACAGGCCTTCTTTGGTGTGGTCACGCGTCTGTGGAGTTGCACCATCCCCAAGAAGACGCTGTATGCGCGTTCTTTCGTCTTTACGGTTGGTGACAGCTACGAGACGCTGCTTAACTTTGCCTTTGACCGAAACGAGCAAATGCCCAAGATGTTCACTGAGGCGGCCGTCTGCCTCTTTTATCCTGAGCTGTTCAACACCAAATCAACAGAGGAGTCCATTCCTTCATCGTCGTCGTTGCTCATGTCCATCCACCTCACGGCTTATGCAAACACCCTCTCTGAGGCGGAGAATCTGCTGGCTGTCTGGGACGACGTCCCTGAAGCGATTAAGAGCTTGTCTGTGGATGCAAAGCCGACTGCAGAAATCAGCTGGAAGGACTTCTTCCAACTGCAACATGCCATGAACCCCAGAGCTCCGGACCAAAATTGGGGCATTCACAGCGTCTTGAATGATCCAAAGGTTCCTCGTAAAAAGGTATGCTCTTTTGCCCTCTTGATTTATGATCGTGCCTCAATTTTCGAGCTAACCATTGCTTGCTTTGCAGCTTATCAAAGCCATCAAACAAGCCTTGTGTGACCTACCGTCGCGGTCATCCTACGGAGTAATCTACATGGCCGATACCGTTGACGTGGATGAGACAGATGCTGTTTTCAGCCTCCCGCAAAAGTACTACATCTCCACTTTCTCAGGCTGGAAGAATCCTGAGCTTCGTGACCCGATCCGGGCGGTCATGCGGCAATCCTATGCCAAAGCCAACACCGTTGCATGCGGCATGTACATTGCTGATTTTGACCCGTCTCCTGAGTCGACTCATTCGCGAACGGTAAGTCTTCTGATAAAAGTAATGCCTATCAGGACTAAATACCATGTTAACAATTTGTACAGGTGCCGGTCTGGACGGACACCGCTCGCGAAAGATTCATGCGCATACGTGAGAAATGGGATCCACATGGAGTATTCCCAGGGTACAAAGCGTTCACAAAGTGAATACAACTTGAAGTAAATCTGTAGGTACAGTTTTCTTATGGTGATGTTTGTCGCCATGCTGGTTGATATAACAAACATATTCTAGAAGAAATCAAACGGGCTCAAACTTGAATACATTTTTACTATGCCTTCTGTTGTGCACAAATAAAAAAAGACATGATTAAACCACATTGTGGCAATCACAGTAATATTTTAGAGAAAAAAAATCACTTCGCAGAAATACATAACTGTGTAAAG